>JBAMBJ010002968.1:0-212950 GCA_037043495.1 Drosophila recens | reverse complement strand
GTCATTTGTACAAATTGCCCATATAATGGCCATCGATTGCTTCCGCACGATTAAATACAACTCCTAGTTTATGCTAAGCAGCAACAGTTGACCATGGAGGGGGCTTAAGGGTGGCAAAAGGGAGGGGAGAAGCTAACTACCCTCAGGTCCAATGTTTGCCAACAATTTGCTCGCTATTTGTGTTTTATTTCTCCTCTTTTTTGTTATCGTTTTCAGGGTATTTGCTCGGCTGACAAAAGTCGCGCCCACAAAAGTTGACGCCTTCTTTAAACTGTTGCGCATTTTGTCAGCCAAGGCGTGCCGCCAGTTGCCTCCTTTTCCCCCCTCTCTCTCCCTCTTTCTCTGTATGTGTCCTGGCTGACTGCCAAGAATTTCACAGTGTCAACGGCACGCAACATGGCCAACTTAGTCATATTTATTGCCAACTGCTCTCGAGCTTCGCGTGGGAAATGCCAATGTGTCGTTTTACTCTCACTTTCTCTTGCTCCTTCTTCTCTATGTTTTTGCCGCAATTTCCAGCTAACTATTAGTGATGCTAATTTGAACATTTGAAATTCACCGCAATATGCAAGTGTTCAGTTCAATAAACAAACCACATCAAAGACGAAGAAATGTGCAGCTTAAAGGCAGGAAATGTAAAACCATTTCACATACGCATTCAAAGGCAAATAATTTGGAGAGACACATAATAAGTATAAAAGTATATACTTATTTATGTTACTATATGTGCTTAGAATTATATGAAATTTATGTGCTGCACATAAAACAAAAGTCAACCCATAAAAGCTCGAATCATAAAACATAAAACCCCAAGGCTATCGCTTGCAAGCGAATAAACAAACTGACTTTTTTGAGGATATGATTTGTTTATACCCTTTATATACATATTTTCTTGTAAGAATTTTGACAAATACTACCGAAAACGTTACAATTGTTGGGAAAGAAAAATTCGAAAATCAAAACTAGGGAACTTGTTAAAAGAAAAAATTAGGAAACCACAATTGAAAGAGAAAAAATGCAGAGGCAAAAACAAGAAAATCAAATTTCAGCTTACAAATTTTTTCCTACTACGCTTTAATAATACGATTATAATCCAGAGATTGATCCACTCTAAAATGGATCAAATAAAAGTGTTCTAATATTTTGGTTTCTTACAAAAATGCGGGAAATTTGCTTAGGGTTTCACAAAAATTCTCTGAAAACGGTTATGATTATTTCAGAGGAAATATAAGTTGTTCAATCATAAAAATAAGTATAGTCGTTTATTACCACTTTATCTACTCTCTCTTAAGCCATATTTATGTTAAATAAAGACGTCAAAAGGCAAACCAAAATGCGGGTTCACGAACTGTGACGTCTTTTGTGAACTTCCGCGCTCTGCAAGTTCAGTGCCTCTTAACTGACAACTGGTAACTGGCAACTGGTAACTGGCAACTGGCAAAGGTCAGCGGCTTAGCAAATGCCTGAATTAAGATATTTGTACCGAGTATGCAAATGGCAAGCGAAACAAAGGAAAGGCTTTCAGTCTGGACACAATGAAATGAAACAATCTAGAAAAAATTTATTTAAATTTAATGCAGAGCAATCAAAAGCTAGGCAGCAAATTGATTTGTTTGCTTTGTAGTTTTATCAGTCAGAGTATCCCTTGTGGTAATCTGGGGAATAGACTGTAGTTCAATGCTCTGCACAAATATGTAGAAAATTTAAACTGAATTTGCATAGATTTAGACCAACATGTTTAACACCTGTCAGTCAGTTTCTCCGTCTGTCTGTCTGTCTGTCTGTCCGTCTGTGCCTCAACATTTGCCACCATTTTGCCAATCGATACGAGAACTAATGAGCTGTGAGCTGAGCATCGAACACAGACAACATTTGTTCTAAAATGAACTGTCGTACAAGGCAGTCCACAAATAGCTCATACGTCGTGTTGTACATCACAAAAACAAGACAGTTTTTTTTGTTATTTTTCTGCAATTTTGTTGAGTGCATTTGATTGATAAGATTCCAGTGCAAGATGATACATTGCAGAGTTTGATAAATGCAAAATAAAAAGTAGGTTGAGTCGATGCTACAACTAGAAAATGTCAAGGAATGTCAAAAAGAATGCAAATTACATAAAATATTTAATAATTGTCTCACTGTTTGTGATGAACAACATAAATAAAATGTTCACTTTTTTAGGTAGAATTTAAAAAACACACAAAACCAAATAAATCAGCGCACACACTGCGTATACTTGATGTGCGTGGATGGGCGAATTCAAGCTGTGTTGTGTTTTTTTGGGCGGGGAGTTCGGCTCGTGTCATGGCTGAGTTATCAAAACCAAAAAGCACTTCAATTAATCACAGGAAATTCATCAATTATTCAGTCATTGACAATGACAATGACAAAGAAATATGTACTCGCTCTCGTATGTACACAATATGCAAATTGCAATTCAGTTTGCTTTGCTTTGGTCTCGCTGGTTTTGTTGGTTTTCGGTTGGTTGTCGGTTTTTGCTTGTGTTGTGATGAAAACGCTGACTTAAATATTTATGAGACTGGGCAATTGCAAATCGAATGCGTGTCCTTGCACTCAGCATCCCCAGTGATTACAATCTTTTCGTTTTTAATTGAAAAGGACACTCGAGTCTTGGTCATAAACTGCAGCTGCTTGCGACAGGAATTTAAATTGAAATAGACGGCAGCATAAGGTTCATATTAAAGCTCTGCTCCTTGCTCCTTACTTCTGTCTCAGCCGAGTATGGCTTCAACACTGAGCCAAAAGCCATTATGGCTAAGAAAACCACAAACCGTTGCTTTGGCCAAGTAAGCAAATGTCCCAATATACATACTCTTGGCATCTGTCTCAGTCTCAGTCGCCGAATGGACAAATTGAAAGCAGTCAGTTGTGTGTTGTGGCATTTGCGTTTTGATTTGCTTTGCGTTTCGTTGACTCGACTTGAGTTGAGTTGACAGTGCTTTAGTCATTTGTCAATATGTCACTTAGTCGCTATTGTTTCGGATGGCTCTAAGTGCCGTGGATCACGTCTGATGACTTCGACTTTGACTTTGACATTTCAGCTACACCAAATTCGCTTAGTCGTTACGCTGAGTGTCAAAAATCAAGGGAAATCAAATAATATGCATTGTCATCTTGGCGCCGGGCAACCAACAACCAACAACAAATTGTCTGCATTACGTGCCCTGTTTAGCACCAAAGACATTTGACAAACAAGCCTTGTATATTTTCAGTGGTATCTTCAATTTATTAAACCTCACCCACAATAATAATAAATTTGATATTTTATTAGCTGCCTTCCTATTGCTACAGCTCAGAGAGTTATAAAATATTTAATATTTCTTCAACATTGAATACTTAATACATAGCAGTTGAATCCATTACTATTTTTAGCTCTTTTTATCAACTAGCTACTTACTTTCATATCTGCCCTTAAGTAAAATAAATGAGGATTAATTCTATATTAACAACATAACACTTATCTTTTAATTAAATATTGATCAATTAAATGGCAATTACAATCAAATTTAACATTAAAGTGACTCGCAAATCTATAACACTTTCCATAATGCGTTGAAAATTGCCTTAACATCCAATAAAAAATATGTGTTAATGCCATTAATTAAACAAATTAAGCATGTGACGAACGTGACCCAAATATGATTAACATTAAGTGAACAGTTAACAAGCAAAAAGTGACAAAAGAAATATATGTATATCTATAAAAATACAAAAAATAGTAGAAGAATAAAGTCGAAATGGCAATGTTTAATAACAAGTAAATAGTTTTTTTTTGAATAAAATTAAAGCTGATCTGCTGCCATTTAAGTCGTAGCTTAAGCTAAATTTTATTGGTTTGGGTTTTGACGTTTGCTCTGTGTTTCCAATTCACGCTAACATTTCAAGGCTGTGACGCCAATAAATTTATTAAATGGCCAAAGTACAAACAAGTGTTGGTAAACACGCACGCACACTTCATGTTAAAATCTGATGTGTGTGTGTGTGTGTGTAACTTTGTGGGCGTCAAGCTGCGTTCTGAATTGCGTGCTCAAACAAGAAATTAATTGCAAGCAAGCAATCAATTTTGATTAAAGTTGAAGCATTACTTTAGATGTCTTAAAGACATTTAGTGACTGCAACTAAAGTAAAAGCAAGTCGATTGCTGATCAATTATTTAAGAATTGGCTGAACAACTGAAACAACATTAAGTGCTAGGGCTATTCATTATAAGCATATATGTGTGTGTGTGTGTGTGTGCGTACATGCATAACAAATACATACGCATACATCAAGTCAAAACATCAATCATATATCGATAACAGCAAACTGCACTTAAAATAGTCCCTCCGCCTGGACCCGTCCATATTGTGATGGCAATTAAGCTAAAAGCCACATGCAAAATTTTGTAACTAATAAATAAAACCGCGTAAAAGTTATACACTAAAAAAATATACATATATATTGAATAAATACACATACAACTCTGGGTGTTTATGTATGTGTGAACTGTGTGCGTGTGCGTGTGAAATCTAATTGAAAACGACTGGCCAATGGATCATCTATTATGCAATATGGCCGGCAACAGTCGCAACTCGTCCTACAATTGTCTATCATCCTGGGACTCCTACGATCGTATACCCAGGTATGTACCATGTAATATACTCCTCGTATGGAGAGACTTTTCCCCTCCCCTCCCCTCTTCACTCTCTTCAACTGGCGCCAAATGCTGTCAGCTTCAAATCGAATTACGTATACGCAGCGTTGTAGCTAATTCAATTTTAGTCATATTGATTTTAAAGCAGAGTGCAGAGCGTGAACTAAATTTGATAGCAAATAGAAAAGCATTTAAGTAGCAATCATAACTCGATTGCCATTAGCAATCAAATCTAATAAAATTCCAACTAAAAGCACACATCACCCAGAGCACAGAGAGACAGCGAGACAATAGTGTTAAGAAAATGCTGAAAACACTCTCTGGCAATTTATAGACAATTTTATTTTTAGTTCAACTAAGAACAGTTGAAAATTCAGTTTGACTTTAAATTTGGTGCGCTGACAAGTATGCTATGATTTTTTAAATATTCAATATTGATGTTTGTAAGAATTAAGTTACAGAAAGTTTGTTAAAAAACATTAAAAATTGTTTACCAAAAAAAAAAAAAGAATTATGTGTTTTTTTTAATTTTTTTTGCAGTCTTAACTCTTTGCTTTGGCATTGCAAAGCACATCAAAAATTTTTCAGTGGCTTTCATCTGCAGTTTGGCTGTAATTATGTGCTTGCTGAGGCGTCTTTGCTATTTATAAGAGCTCTTAGCTTTTTATGAGCCACAATCAATGTGAATGTCTTTGGGCAATAGCTGCGCATTCGGCACTTAACGCAGAACAGAACTGAAACAGTTCTGCTCTTTTCAGTTTAAGTTCAGCACACTTTGAGTATAATTTTAAGAGTCACGCGCTTTTTGTTTTATATCCTCTTGGAGAGCTCTGGTTAATGATCCAGGCAAGCGTCCAAGCGTCTCGCGTATCATATCACATTCTGGCCAAGAGTTGTCGACAACGTAACAAACCAGCTGTGGCAGCTTCTCAATTGGATTTTGACCCATTGAGCCATCAAGCACGACTCCTGGTACACAACTTGGTGGAGCCGATGCATGTTTAGGCCATATTGAGGCCTTTGTGTCACGGAGGCCTTTATGCTGCCTGCGGAATGAACAAAGGCAGCTCCTTTGTGATGTCAGGTATTTTCATAGAGCTCTTTGTTGTCCCCATCCGAAAATGTGCCTTAAAAATTTTTCTTTTTTTGCAATTTAAGTGAAATTTAATCAAGTTTTGTAATCAAATCTGAGCGCTCGTAAACATGATGCTGTTGCTAATAGAAATGTGAGCCAGTTCTCAATCTATCCTAAATGCCAGAAAAAGGAAAATCACATTTAAAAATCAATAAAGGTAAAACAATACACAGAAAGAAAGAGATAGAGAGAGAGAGAGAGAGAGAGAGACAGAAAGAGATGCACATAGTCGGGACAGGACCCGAAGGCAACCCTGTATAAATTTGGCTTTAAATTCAATATCAACATTAAATTTGTCCGTCGTAATCAAATGATGAAACAACAAAAACACATTAACGCGCAATTTGCTCTTCCACAAGGCAAACATTACGATAAGTGCTCGGGAATGAGCAAAAAAGAAAACAAATCACAAAAAAGAGAAAATGTCGAGAATGAAGTTGGCAAAGCCTAAAATTCACAATTTGGATACATTTTGCACAAACACTTGATGATGATGAGGCAAACAAGTGCGATGCAATCATTCAGATGAGTTTCAATATGTGTCTGACTCGCATTACGCATACGCACTGTGTGTAATCATAAATTGTACATATAGTCTATGTACACATATTGTGTTTGCCAGAACTTTCACAGTAACTTTAACAGCAGCAAAGTTTAGTTTACTCAATTATTCTTAAAAACTTGTGTAAATATTTGCATCGAGTTGCCTCCCAACAAAAAAGAGATCGATACAAATGAAAACCAATATAGATGTATGTATATATTATATTTATGGTTTATAGAAAAAGTTGACTGGGATTTCGACTAAAAAAAATGTTCATATAAAAATTGGAAATGTGATTTCAATTTGAAATACCTCAATAAAACTGATGGCGAGTCTTAAATAAATAAATTTAATATTTTTGTTTTAATTTTTTTCATAAGTTTAAAGGCATTCAACCGCATAGGAATATTAAATTCGCTTCATGAAAAGTTGTTAAGAGTTTGCAAATGTTTGGTGTAAAAGAAAAGCAAAAGAATATTCGAGTATGCTGTGTTTCAATTCATTAAAGTCATGCAAACTTAATCAATTAAGCGCCAGATAACAAACTTTATCAGAAGTTATAACATTAAGTGAAGTTTATTTTAAGCTGAATCTACAACCAACTCTTACTCTCTTTTATCCTCCAATTTAAGGTACTTATTGTTACAAATCATAATCAAGTTCTTAAGCTCATTGTCACTGCACTTTAAGAATAATATGTTAACCTTTTGATGGCTTTGAACTCAACTAAAAACTTCCGCTTAAGTTGAAAATACGATAAACTTTCTCTAAAATTTCACAAGCTTCCCCTCTCTTCCACCATAACAAATTGCACGCTCACAATTTTTGATTAGTTGCTAGAATTAAAGCTGCGGGTGAACATCAAAAGATGCCTTGGGTTCAACTGCTGTTTGCTGAACTTTGGCATTGTTTTTTTGGCCCACAGGGTGGCAGCAACAAATGCTTAAGATGCCAAGATGTGTTGCATGTGCTGTGTGCTGTGTGTTGTCAGCTGGGATCAGCTTGTTGCCCTTTGATTGGCAGAGTGTTGCGAGTGTTGCAAATTGCCACGAGTAGAGCACAAAACCAAAAACCGAAATTTACAACCAGCTGCAAATTATTATGCCGCGTTCAATGGCCGAGTGGAATGAACCCAAAAAAAGAACGAATTTCCGTCTGGCTCCGCTGAATCAAACTGGAGGTCAGAGTTGATTGTATGCAGTGGCACGTTGCGGCTGTTGGTTGTTGGTTGTCAGTTGTTGGCTGTTCAAAGTGCTGTGCCATAACTGATTGGTCACTTGCGAACTGAGCGAACTGTTAATTTTGCCACGCATTGCAGTCAATGCCACTTGCCACTTGCCACACGGGAGTCATTTATTCCGGCATACGCTTTATCTGTGCGTACATTAACCTTGACATGAATATTTACGAGAACTCAGCGCTTGTTTGTCTAGTTCTCTGCGTACCAAACAAAGCCAAACAAAGGTCCAAGGTGCCAAAAATTGAATGCTCTTTTGTCTCGGCGAATGCGCCACCTTTAATTACTTAAGTCAGAACAACTCGAGACAGACAATCAAATCCTGTCAGGAGCAGTCAAGTGTTTTTAGTCAGCTTAAACGCCCTGTTTTGTCTTTGCCGAGCACTCGAGAAACATTTGAGTTATGGTCAAATACTCGTATAATCTCGTACATGTCCAACTTGAATAAACTGGAGAATAATATAGTCTTGTGTTTCTCTTGCGGTTTTTGCTGTTGCATTTAGCCTTCAACTTGTCAGCTGCAGTGCAATTGCTGGAAGGAACATTTTTATTTCGTTGCTCATACGCCACGTTGCTCGCTCAATGTTCAAGTTTCAACTTCAACTTTCCCAACAGATGGGACCAATAAATAAAGAAGCAACTGTGGAAGCAACAAGAAACAAGGAAAAGAGTTTTCTAGAAAGCTACAATTTTAAAGCAGCTTTCATAAGCAAAATGACACAGGATTAAATGGTTTTTTGGAACGCTTTCAGAATTAACCTAATCAGCTTAACCCCTTAAAGCTCATTCAAATGAAAGCAGTTGTTTCAAGTAAAATAACACTGGCTTAAATACTTTTTTGCATATAAAATATAACATAATAAAAATAAATTATAATATACAATTAATGTTTTATTAAACGATTCCCTTTCAATTTATTTAAGTCTTTTTCAACTTAAATATATTTAAATCTTAATATATTTCTGTCGTCGACCCTAAATACTTTTACAGGATTAATCCCACATTTAACACTTACTTTTTAAGCTACTGTCATTGTTGGTTTTGCAGCAGTAAACCGCAGATCTTGTGTGTCTCTTACACGAACACTCAACTCGGACTGACATTTTAATATGTAGTTTGCCAGACACGCGTTGCACGCACCTCCGCAATAGAAATGTAAGAGAGCTGTAAGAGTGTAAGAATACAAGTGTGAGGCACTGTTGCAGCTGGCTGTCGTTTTATGCTCCATATAATGCGATAAGTAAGCGCATCAATTGTCAAGTGCAGCAGAGAAGCGTCAATTCGATTGCCATTTTATCGCTGTTCAATCAATGGAAAAGCATTTTTACAATGCATCAATTTATATTTACAGTACAGGCAATTCCTCGTACATTGTGTAAGAGGCTTTTGTGGCGCCTTGCCGATTGAATTACATTTATACCTATTTATAATACGATTTTGTCTTTTGTCTTATTTTGCAGAGTGCGTGTGGAGTACTATGTGAATGAAAACACATTCAAAGAAAGACTGCAACTCTATTTCATTAAGAATCAGCGTTCAAGTGAGTATTTAATACCTTTAAATATTCAATCCATATCATTTAAAACATATTGTATAACCCTTTACTAATCCAATGACCTCACAATTTATAGAAATAAATACATACATGTCGAATAAAATTCTTTAAGTACTTCTATATAAAATCAAACAACTTCTCCAAAAGATACTTCGATACGAACAACTGCTTTATAAACATTTTTTGTAAAAGAAAGTTACTTTAAAAAACTTTACTCTAACGAACTTTTCTTTGAAGAACTTTTCCAGAACTTCTCTTAAAGAAAATTCTCTATGAGAAAATTTTAAGAACATTTGAACATCTCAATAATCAATTAAAAGTAACATCTCTTACTAACTGAAATGACTTCATAACAATCTCAATTTATTTATAGATAGTTTTATTATAGACAAGTTTGACTGTGCGATTATTTAACTTAATTACAAGTAGTTAATTGAATTGGCCACTGGTTGAGCAAACCAGTCAGAGACAGAGATAGAGATTGTTTGGACTTGCACTTGTATCGAACCGATTAAAGTTTTGTTTGGCTGTCCAGAACAACAATAACAACAATTGAATCAATTGGAATAACAGGTGTAGAACAACATGAAGAATGCGAATGACATTACAAAGCAGACGCAATATACTTGAGTAAATATTGATTCGAATTGGACAGGAAATAATTGTGCTGGTAAATAGACAGAGGGTTGATAAGCAAAAGCAATGGATATACATATGTAGGTAGACAGGTAAATAGATAAATATAGTCAGGTTCAGTTCAGTTCAGTTAGTAAAAGGTGAAAGGGAAATGACCATGAACATAATTAAGTTATTTGACCCAAATTTTGTTGTGCTACTTTCTCGTTCAAGGTTTACGCATACGAATTGCCGATTTATTCCTTAAGTTACTGTCGTGTGTTCTCTACATAATACGTGTGATATTGGATAAAAATCCAACATTTATAACATGGTAAGCCAAAAAAAGCCAACTACAACTGAATTTAATATCAATCAATATCACAATTTGTTGTTTTTTGTGCTTAGCTATGGCTGCGAAGTGGCCAATAAGACAGAGTTCATCATCTCTGCCAAGCTAACGGAGGAGGAGTTCCAGGAGCATCCGATTATTAACTGGGATGCAATACTCTGGGTCAATCGACCCACGGTGCTCTGGGTGCTACAATTACTGCTGGCCATGGTGTCATTAACTCAATCTTTGGTTCTAACATATCTAGGTTATAAGGTAAGTTGGCTTTAAGTATTATTCAATTTTTAAATTTATATAAAAAATTAATTTAATATTTATATAGAAATTTATTGAAATGATACTAAAAATTCTTTAATTTATATAAAAATTATTTAAATAAGTGATTTAATTTCACTTTTAATTAACAAAATTTTTTAACTATACATAATTTTGTGTTAATTCTTTTCTTTTTATCATTAACTATCTTGCAACTTTCCCTTTTATAGGGCAACATATGGCAGCAAATACTCTCATTTCACTTTATACTAGAATTAGTAACGACAATACCCTTTGCACTAACGGTAAGTACTCCTTAATGCAGTTCAAATAATATTAATAAAATTGAATGGATATTCATTTTATAGATTGTGCATTCGCCGTTGCGCAATCTTTTCATACCAATTTTCCTGAACTGTTGGCTGGCCAAACGTTCGCTGGAGAACATGTTTGTAAGTAACAATAAATATGTTTTGTTAAACAATAAATTAAAAATAAAACTGCTGCAATAATTTATTTATTTTCAAGAACGATTTGCATCGTGCGATGCAGAAATCTCAATCGGCTTTGTCACAACAGTTGACGATATTGTCGGCAACGTTGTTATGTCTTGTTTTCACCAGGTAAGCGACGACTTTATCCAGTCTATTTTTATTCAGTCTCTTTTACTCAACATCTTCTCCCTTCTATCTTTTTTAGTGTTTGCGGCATTCAGCATTTTCAGCGCGCTGGGCATCGACATTTGAATCTGTTTCAGAGCACCTATTACGTGGTTGTGACCTTCTCCACGGTTGGTTACGGCGATTTAGTTCCAGATATTTGGCCATCCCAGTTGTATATGGTCATCATGATTTGTGTGGCGTTGATAGTGCTGCCCACGCAGGTGAGTGAAGTGAATGGTGAATGCATTTAATGCCTCAATGGACTCAGCGAGTTACAGAGTTACATGCCTGCCTACATGAGCTTAACTGCGTTATGAGCACAGTCATCTCTGGCTAAAGTATACGCCCAAGTCGAAATAGATAAGCACACACAGTAAACTTTAAGCTGCTTAGCTGCCACGTTTCATGTCCATCAATCAATTTGGCTATTAACAGATGAGACGACGACGATAACAGCAACTACGACTACGACTGGACTGGGACAACTTCTGGTCATCAATCTGTATAAATATGAGTCATGGTCAGTTAGCTCGACTCTCGACTAGCTTCGACAATTAACGAGCAATTGTTAGCACTACACTCGATAGCAGCTAAAAGTTCTATGGTCAACAACATGGCTGCTGGTAACCAAAGCAAACCAAACAAAAGCATCAATCAAACACTTATTGCGTCTTTTCGTAGCATACTTTTTGGGGCTGCAGGCAACTCAAGCTGCATGTCAATGTACGCGTTGCGTACCAAAAATTTATGACCATTCATAACAACAAAAGCAAGAACAACAACAATAGCAAATACATGCAGCAACATTGTAACCAAATTGTGTGTGTGTGTGTGTGTGTGTGTGTGTGTGCGAACGGAAGCAAAGCACTTAAATTTAATTGAAATTATTAATGCTGCAGTCCAAATTGCAATCGAGTTACACAAAATGCTGTCAATGCCCAGTCCCATCAATATTTCAATCAATATTCAGCTTGACAATGTATACAAATACTTTTAAAGAAACTGGAAAAACTGACAATTTAAACTACAAGCTGCAAAACTATTTACAAACAAGTTTCAATTTGACTTAGAAAATTGCTTTACTTCAGATTTGAGCTGTGATTTCTTCAATTTAAATTGGCAACAGATTTTTTGATGATAATGGATCAGCCAATTCATAGAAAAGAAGTTCAACTCATGCTTTACTCATTTTTTTTTTTAAAACGAAGCCAAAACACTTTCCCAATTCATATTTATTATTTTATTTTAATTTCTCTTCTGAAATATTTACATAAACCCAAGTGCAAAACTGTTTCCAACTCAAACTGTTTCGGAACTCATCAGGTTTGTTAGGAGTGAATTTCTTTGGAATTTGGATTTCTCCTCTGAAGATCTCAGAGATCTCAAGTTGAAATTAGAAATGATTAGAATTGATTGAAAAAAGTGGCATCAAAAGTGATATTAAATTTAATCCAAAGCACTTTTCATTTTTAAGTTTATTTACATTTCTCTGTCATATTCTTCCTTGTTTTCTCTCCCGTGTAGTTTGAGCAATTGGCCTTCACGTGGATGGAGAGACAGAAGCTGGGTGGAAGTTATTCCTCGCATCGGGCGCAAAGCGAGAAGCATGTGGTTGTGTGCTCGACAACGTTGCATGCGGACACCATAATGGATTTTCTGAACGAGTTCTATGCACATCCCCTGCTGCAGGACTTCTATGTGGTGCTGCTGAGTCCCATGGAATTGGATACAACGATGCGTATGATATTACAGGTGCCCATTTGGGCGCAGCGCGTCATCTACATTCAGGTTGGTTAAATATTTGACAACTCGTGATTTGATTTGAATTTCGAATTTTGGATGTGTTTTTCTGACATTGACATTTCGCGCATTTGGCATTTGAACTTTTTTGAACGCTTGTAGGGGTCCTGTCTGAAGGATGGCGATTTGGCGAGGGCGCGAATGAATGAGGCGGAAGCGTGTTTCATATTGGCAGCTCGCAACTATGCGGACAAAACGGCAGCCGATGAGCACACTATACTAAGGTCCTGGGCCGTCAAGGACTTTGCCCCGAATGTTCCACAGTATGTTCAAATATTCCGGTGAGTTTTCGTTCTCGTTTTTGAGCGAGTTTGTCGAGCACTTTTTGTCACGCCTCAGCTAATTCGATTTGGATTTCTTGCACTATTTTGGCCGCGTTGTGCGTGCCACACAACCAATATACACAACTCTCTCTATATCTCTATACTTACATACATGCATGTTCGTCGACTGCATATCCTGCGGAAATTCGCTGTGGCCAGACCGGAGCACAAGCTGCATGTGAAGTTCGCCGAGCACGTGGTCTGCGAGGATGAATTCAAGTACGCGCTGTTGGCCAACAATTGCACCTGTCCGGGCGCCAGCACATTGGTCACCCTTCTCCTGCACACGTCACGCGGACAGTACGTATAAAGTGTTTTTATATAGCCACTATAATGCCCGGTCAACTGTTAATGGCCTGCAAAAAAAATACAGAAAAAAAGAGGAGAAAAACAAATAAAACATTTAACTCACATGCGTCAGCAAAACTTGTGGCAAGGATGTGTCACAGTTATTCACAGTAAACTGTTCACGGTGTCCACTGTTGTCCACTTTTCTATGTCATGTCGCAATTTATTTATTATTTAGCGAGTACTTACCTTGAGGTAGTCGAAATAACTTAATCAGCAGCACTAAGATCGTAAAGAACTAAGAAATTTAAAGGCTGCAATTCTTCAATACACTTGGTGGCATTGTATTTGAATAAAAGTAAAAATTAGAGTAAATATTTAGACAGTAATTTGTGATTATAGCTTAGGAATAAAGTTACTAGTTATTCAGCAAGTGAAAATTAAATAATGCCGCATTAAAAACTTATTTTTATTAAAAGTTGGAAAAAATAAATGCATTTTTTCCTATCCCCAACATAGTATTATATTAAAAGAAATGTGGGTTAACCTTTTGCCAAATGATTCTCGGAAAGCACTTAAGTGCCATGCGAATAGCTCAACAGTTATATTAAGGCATTCAAACTACGACACACCTGTGCCAGAAGGACGAGGAAAGTAAATGAATTGAGGAAAAATAGCCTGGCGTCAATATGAAGTGCGAGTATTTTAATTAAATTGAATGCTAAAATGTTTCCGACATCAAACTGAGTTTTATGCTAATTTCGCTTGTCGTCGAGTGCACAAATTACAAATTAAAAATAAAAGAATAAATGAATAAAATGCGAATGTTAGCGCTACGTTCTTTGCGGCTTTAATTTGAGGCCGTGTTTTGTGTTTGTGGCAAGCGACACGCAAGCCAGATTAATCATACGCCGCGTAAAACTTGACGCATTAGTAGACTAAAGAATTCTAATTAGTAATTAGAATGATGGTAGGGGTCATGCAGGGTGGTAAAGAAGACGAGAAAGGAAAATGAGAAATCCGTCTTGGAGCGCTTTTAAAATTGTTGTGGCTGGCGGGCAAAAATCTGAACAATTAAAACTTGAAACTTAATTCACCTTTGAGTCGAGATATTGACTTAAATTTTCTATCTTGCACAGGGAAGGCCAACAATCGCCAGAGGAATGGCATCGTCTCTATGGCAAATGTTCGGGCAATGAAATCTATCACATAGTGCTCGGCGACAGTCGCTTCTTCGGGGAGTATGAGGGTAAAAGTTTTACCTATGCCAGTTTTCATTCGCATCGCAAGTAAGTTAAAAAAACACTTCAAAACGCCTTTGAGTTAACAGTTAACAGACATGTTCTATGTGTGCTGAATGAATGAATGAGTGAATGAATAGCCTGACGTTTGAATGGGGACTACGAATAAGTTTGAGTGGTCGATGGATGGTTGGGCATAAATAAGTGAATGCCAAACACAAACTAACGTCTTTCATATTTATTTATTTATTTAGATGCCATTCGCCCCCAATTCAAATACAAATTTATGTAAAATGCCAAAATTGCTTAACATTTTCATATTTATTTATTTTGTAAATAAAAGGTATGGTGTTGCTTTGGTGGGCGTACGTCCGGCTGAGCTGCCGGAATTCTATGAGGATACCATCCTACTAAATCCAGGACCCAGGCACATTATGAAAAAGGATGACACGTGCTATTATATGAGCATTACCAAGGAGGAGAATTCGGCATTTGTCGTTAATCAAAATCAAACGACGACGACGGATACTACGGCGGCTGCCAAGGATGGTGGCAACCCTGGCTCCTCCTCACACACTCATGCAGCAACTGGTGGGTACAATGACTCTACATATATATATGTGTGTGTGTGTGTGTGTGCCAGTGTGTGTGTGTGTCATCAAATGAAATTACAAACTACAAAGCAACAACACGAACTGAATGAATGAATGAGTTTGAATGTTGAATGGTCTCTTGTGCAAAATGTGAACAATTATTTTATTTAGCAACAAGTTTTTTGCTCCTCATTTTTATTTCGTATTTGATTTTATTTTTTTTACGGCTGCCTTTCTGATCTGATATATATATAAAAAAAACCTTTATCTGTCTCTTCGTTTCGTTATTTAATTAATTCTTTTTAATTTAATCTCGTTGCGGTTGTCAATTTGTCTGGAAAAAATATTTAAAAATAAAACGCTTTCAATGTGTATGCGTAAATAATATAATTAATTTCGTCTTGAAAGTTGGCTTTTTGATTATTATTATTTTCATTAATTAATTATCTTGTGCTGAAACTCGTCTCAAAGCAAACGTTTCAAATGAAAACAGACTAAATCAAATAATTAAACTGAAGACACATCTTTGTTATGTTTGTACAATCTTCTGGCTCCACTCTCTTTCTATCTCTCTCTCTTGCTCTCTCTGCCACTCTCTCTCTCTCTGTTCCCATGAACTTTTCTAACTTTTCTTATAATTATTTACAATTATCTACTCGAATTGCCTTTTAAACTCTACTCAACTTTTATTTAAATTTTTCTCTTGTTGCGAATTATAAAAAAAATTAAATAAGTACTTATTACAGTACTGATAGATCATAGCAAGATATAGCTAGATAAATGTTACACACATGTTAGTTATTTAAGCCATTTTCACAGACATTTAATTCAGCAGTCACAAAATATAAGAGAAATATTTAATATTATTGTGTTATTTTTGATGAAAAGTAAAAAAAACATTATTTTTTAATTCAAATATATAATAGATTTCAAAGCCATAGAAAATTATATTATTAATACTTAGAAATATTTTAAATTTAAATGATTTAAAATTACTTTTATTAATAATTATTCTGGAAATGGCTTACTTAATTTTTCTACTTTTAATCGTATTAAAAGTCTGTATAATTTATTCACGCAATGGTTTTCAAATTATATAAAACTAGCTGCAGTCAATTAGAGCTAAGTTAAAGTTGGAAAACTGAGTTAAAACCAATTTTACTGGTCGACTGTTGCCACATTTGACTGACGAATGCTTAGAAAATAAAAATAAAAATAAAAAACATTACACGGCATTAGACATTCACACGGATATACCCCCCACACATACACACACTCACATTTGCACATATATATATAGTTAAACATATATATATAATGTCATATCGTATAATGTATGTGTAGCCAATACAACAACAACAACAACATCAACAACAATACAAGCAACAACAGTAACAACAACAATTAGCACGACTCTCACATCATCAACATTATTATCAGCATCAGCATCAATGTTATCGACAACAACCACAGCGGCAACAACAACGGCAACGGCAGCGGCAACAACAACCGCAATTGCACCAGTGCCGTCTGTTTGTGTTCGTGTGCCCCACAGTCCCAGTTATGATTCTGGCGCCGGCACGCCCCATTCCGAGAGGCAGCACTTGCAACCGTATCCGTATCCGCCACCGTATCCGTATCCGCAAATGCAACAACTGCAACTACAACAACAACAACAACTACAACCACAACAACATAAATGTGACAGTGACTATACAACACTATTTGTGCGTGAGTGTGACTCCAAGAATCTACCCCCCGCCCCCCTCAAAGTCAACTAAATAAATAAATAAAAATCGAAATAAAACCTTCCCCCTCAAAGGAATGAAATCAAAAGAAATTCAAAACCAACAAAAATGAAGCAAAACAAAAATATTAATCAGCCCCTTTTTTTAAACACACACACATGACTTTTAAACATTACACACTTACTATACATACATACATCTCTTTTTATATATTCCGCTCTTTCTCTGGCTCCAACTCTAACTCTCTCTCTCTCTTTCTCTAACTGTCTATGTTTAGTTTTGCGCTTGTAAATGCCTCTAGACATCAAAAATGCTACCCTGAATTTATTTCTGCTCTTCGAAAGCCATTAGCGTAAAGTTTCACACAACCACACACACTCACACCTACGCACACACACCTTGTCAACTTATACACACACTCACATCCGGTTGAGCAAATTTCTTTGGTTACTTCCGCGATGCTATTTTTGTCTTTGCTTCATTTTCTTGCTTTTGCACATGTTGTACAATTTTTATCGCATGTTCTCATATTGCACCACGTTCTCTATGTTTTCTCTTTTTTGTTGCCTTTCCTTTTCGTTCTGCTGTTGTTGTCTGTGCACCTTTATTGACGGTAGTTATTGCTCTCCTGGTGTTTTGTTCTCCCCCTGCCCAAAGTCCCCTGTCAATTGTAAATTATACGCCCCGTGCACGCAACAATTTGTTGCCTCTCACTTCTCAACATTGAGTATACGCAGCGTTGTGTTTGCCACCAGCAACTAAGTACTCGTTGTAACTGTGGCGTGCCACAACCGAAAAAAAAAATATAACTTTGGCTGAAAATGTGTATTCAGTAGTTGCTGTCGCTATTCGGGAAAAGTATAATTAAAGCGAAACAAGCGACGACAAATGAGCCAAAGTCATTAGGCAAGTCAACTCGCTTTCCCTTTCCCCTTTTCGCTTTTCGCTTTCACTTTTGTTTGGTGTATGAACAAGCGTAATTGAGTTCAGTTCCACAACTTCAAGCTCTAACTAGCGTTAACGCCAAGTCAATGTTTTGGCAAAAAGTTGCAGCGCTAAAACTCTAATGAGACTACTTTATAAATTGCAACTCAATATTGGATTAAAGTGAATGTGCAAGTTTTATTAAAGCTTCGTCAGTAAGCTTTTAAGCTCTTGAGCTTTTTATATGAATTTAAAATTAAAGCTTTTCATTAGAATTGAATGTGTCCAACATGCTAAAAAGCACATTAAAGCTCTAAGACAAATTCTTTTGTAATTTAAGCTTGTTGATAAATAGCGAATAGTTTTAATTTATTATTGTTTTTTTTTCAAACAGTTTTGAAAGCACATTAAAGCTTTGTGCTTAATTGCTTTTAAAATATATTTTTACTGCTCATCATTTACTTGAAATGCTATGTAGATTTCGCTTAAGCTTAAAAGCTGCTTTCAGCCAGTGTCATTGGGCCATAAGCAAATGATGATTTCAGTTAACCACTTGCTAGTTTGGCAACTTTTGCAACTGCACATTTTGGTCGCAATTCGCAAGGACTTTTAATGAGTTCGCCAGGTCATTTTCTTGCACGTCGTTTTCTTCGCTCTCTCTCTATGTCTATCTTTTGCTTACTCTCTCTCTCTCTCTCTTGTGTACGCC
Source organism: Drosophila recens (assembly GCA_037043495.1). Lineage (NCBI taxonomy): Eukaryota > Metazoa > Arthropoda > Insecta > Diptera > Drosophilidae > Drosophila > Drosophila recens. The sequence continues at coordinate 194,315 of JBAMBJ010002968.1, read as the reverse complement.
ATCTGCTTTTGCTTCTTTCAGTCTAGTTGTTGTTGTTATTCAGCTGATATTTTAGAGAATTTTGAAAACTCTGTTCAAGTAGCGTAAATTTTGTACTTTATTCAAGCCAAATCGAGCTGAAAATGCTTTAAAATAGAAAAGAGTTTACAAATTTGGTAAAATTTTGTTTGTGTAGCCAACGACAACCCGACGGCTGTGATAATATCGGACTCCAGGCAAAATCTGAAGGACACAACGGTGAGCACAACAACGCAAATGGCAACAACAACGACGGCAGTAACAACCACAACGTTGCCACTGACCTTGGGCGGAGCAAGTGGATCTTCGGGAGTGGTGCAAGCGGGAAGCAGTGGCAGTGGTGGCTTGGGAGTGGGCTTGAATATGGGCACCTCTTTGAGTGTCACACCTGCCACATTGACCACAACGGGGAATCACCTGGACGTGCCTGGATACGCCAACAATCCCAATCTGCTCAGTCCCGATGTGCTCAATCAGCGTCGAGGTAAGTTAAACATTTCCCTCTGTCTCTTTTACTTTATTTTGGATTAACTTTCTGCCAACTTTCTCATTTTCTCCCCAAAAAAAAAAAAAACAGGCAGTCGACGTCCCTCAATTTTGCCCGTGCCCGATATGTTCACCTCCTCGTCCTTCAGCATTGCCGGCAACGATGACGGCGAGGAGGGAGACGAGAGCGACGATGAAATCGACGATGAGATGCCCTGGCGTTCCCCCTCTGAGAAAATTGCGTAAGTCCCCCCCGTAAAGCACCTCTCTCTGCCCTCCTCTCCTCCAGTTGTGTTGAGAAGTAACACGGAATTTTGATTTGTTTATTAACTAACTGATAACCGAGGCACTTTTCCTCCTCCTCCCCTCTATATGTATAGCTAACTGTATCCCTAACTGTATTCTGTGTACACCCAACAATCCAATTGTGCATTGCATATTCAATTCACATAGCTAACAACTAGATCTAACCTCTAACTGTATTCCAAACCATAACTAACTATATTTAGTTATGCCTACTAAATGTACATAGCTCAACAACTCAAGGCTGCAAAACTATTTTCATTAATTATTTTAATGAATTTAATAAATTAATTCTCCTATTGAACATAGTTCCTAATGAGGCTAAGACTAACTTTTTATTTGAGCGTGAGAATTTTTGTATTAATATTTTAGTTTAATTTTCAACTCTGAAGTTTAATCAATGTTATAAAATTCTGAAAATGCTTTAGTCTCCGTTTAAAAAAAAATCAATTGGAAAAAGACTATTGAAAACAGTTTAATTCTCAATCAAATCTTCAACAAAATATTGTTTTGTTTTTTTAATAAATTCAAAAATTAAAAGAAATAAATAATTACAATTTATATAAACATAGATAGATATAGATTGAATACCGAACAGAGACTTGGAGCAATTCGATTTAGAATCAGTTTGCAGCCTTGCAACTAAATAAGTGATATTTTTAGTATGATTATTATAAGTAACGAATAGATCTTAGCATTATTCTAACTTATAACTTTTGTCTGGCGAATTGCCGAAGCATAATATAGGATAAACTTTTTATTTTATATAGTCGAGTTTTTGGCTGGCTTGAGGTCTGGATTTTTTCATTTATTAAATTTGCCGATTGCAAACTCCAAGCCCACGAACGCGGACTTGTTAAACCTTAAAATTTCGTTCTGAAGACGACAGCCGACGGCAGTCGAAATATATCGGCAAATTTAATAAATGAAAAAATCCAGACCTCAAGCCAGCCAAAAACTCAACTATAACAATTTAGAAAGGTCACCAAAAACAACACATCTTTTTATTTTATTTTTTTTCTATTTATAAACTTTTTTAATATATTTTTGACAGACAATTCTGAAAATATCACTTGAAAACCCTTTCTTTATGTATATTTAAATGTCGTATCGAATTAAATTCGAATCCCTGTCCTTACCTTTACTCTCTCCCAAAAGAGAGAGAGCACTTAAATGTACCGTTGCTTAGACCCCGTCAACTAACTGTCCAAGAACTCCTTAACCTTAACAACAGTTGCTTGGGCGGGCATTTTCCACAATCGCGAACATATTCGCTCATCATGAGCTCCTCGGAGGACTCGTATCCGCGTGGTGGATCCGCTGGCTTCTGTGGCCACTGCAATGCCACTGCACCACTTGCACCTGCCCCACCACCTGCACCTGTACCATCTGCACCACCTGCACCGCTGCGCAGGATGAAGAAGAGCTACAGCTGCGACAGCGAGTGCACAATGCCCACAAGTCAACGACTGGGAATGGGAATGGGAATGGGCATGACAGGGGGAATGGGTTCGGGTGTGGGTCATGGTCTGGGACTGGGTCTGGGTGGTGGCACGTTGGCGGTGCTGGCGGCTCGACGGCGTCAGCTGCAGCGTGGTTGCTGCAGTTGCTCCCACGACAGCGTCAGCACCTCCAGCACCACAACAACCACAGCTGCTGCTGCGGTGGCACAAATGAGCAACTGCGCCGCAGCCACCACAGTTGGCCAACTGCCTCCTCCTCCTCCTCCGTTTGCATTCACCTCAAGCAGCTCCGGCTCCGGCGAGACGCGGCGTCATTCGCGTCGTCCGGTTTGGGCCGCCGACTATTCCGGGTAAGTTGCCGCAAGTTGCCGTTGCAAGGCGTCTCCCTCCTTTTTTTTGGTGGAGGCGCCTCAAATAAACTCAACCAAAGTAAACCAGCTGGGCTGACAATTTTGGAATGTGTTCCATTGTTAAAGAGTTCTAAGCCGTTATCCGTTGCCTTTGCTGTTGTCGCTCTGTTGTTGCCATTGTTGTTATTGTTGCAGTTGCAGTTGCTTATTCAATGTTTTGTTTGCCTTGCCACGGGGCATTTTTTAATGACTTGCAACGCACAGTTTACCTTGAACGTGCTCCGTAACTACTCGAGATTTGCTGATGATGCTATTCCCAGTGTCATCTGCGTTCTAGTTAGCCATATACCCTGTCAATGGGGTATATTGCAACGGCAGTCTGTTGGGCAATAGCTTACAAGACTAATTTATTTTGGATGAATATATATGAATTAATTATATATTTTTATATATATAATAATAAACATATTTTAATAATAAAATAAGTGTAATTATAAATACGCAAATAAAACATTTTAACAAGGATAAAGGTTTTTAGAGATATACATATGTATGTACATACTAAATGTATGTACATATTTTACAATTAAAGTCTGTCCGTCGCTTAGAATCATTTATTCAAAACATCATTAAAAAATATAACACACACAAAATAAATAAACTTTCCGAATCTTGCATATAATTAGCAAAATAAAGAGCTTTATAAACTTACTTTAGATATTTTAGTTATTAAAGTTGACAGTTTGCTTTTTATTTAAAAGAAAATAAGTGAGCCCAATTATATACCATTAAAAATGTGCTTTAAAGCTAGTTAAAAATCATTATGGAATTGAATTTTGTAGCTACAAATATTTTTGCAGAGTGTTCAATAGTCGATCATAAGCGACTATAGTTTTATAGTTTTGTTGTTGCTACTGTTGTTGCTGCTTTTAGTGCCACTGCTTCAACTTCAGCTTCCATTTATTTTTGGTTTTGTTTGCTTGGCTTTGACTGAGTTGCATTTTTGCCTTCATACAAAAAGTTGTCGCTTCGCAGTTGTCATCGAGGTTGAGATTAACGTTGTTGTTGTTGTTGCTGTTATTGTTGTTGTTGCCGTTGTTCATTTAGGTTGTTCTTGCCACAAGAAAAGTCAAATGTTTTCAAGTAACTTTTCAGCGCCTTCAGCTGAAAAGCGTTGGGGAAAAGTCTCAGCGACACATAAATTGCATGCACATCATACATCATACAGAGAAAACATTGTAAAATAAGACAAAATTACAACGAAACATTTGTGCTCGTACCTAGCTTGTTGCAAGTTCAAGTTCCCTAGACAACATATTTTCCTTGCCTGTTGTTCTCGATGCTCATACTTATTCCCTGCACCTTTTGTTCATTATGGTTTTTTGTTTGGCTAACACGAGACAAGCGCTTTACCTTTCTTCTTAGTCTTAGTTTTGACCAGCCAAAGCAAATGTGCTGGGACAGTTTTCACACCTGCGTTTGTGCCAATTGTACATTTCAGCATTGTCAAAGGATTTCCACCCGTGTCGCCCTTCATCGGTGTCAGTCCGACACTCTGTTACCTGCTCAAAGAGAAGAAACCACTCTGCTGTCTGCAGTTGGCCCAGGTGAGTGGCAGTTCAATCACTTAACCAACTTTCAATTTATTTCCTCAATTCAATTCGATTCGATTCAGGTCTGCGAGCATTGCAGCTATCGCAATGCCAAGGAATATCAGTGGCAGAACAAGACCATCATTCTGGCCGCTGACTATGCATCGAATGGCATTTATAACTTCATTATTCCACTGCGTGCTCACTTCCGTTCCAAGACCTCATTGAATCCCATCATTTTGCTGCTCGAACGTCGTCCGGATGTCGCTTTTCTCGATGCACTTTCCTATTTTCCGCTGGTTAGTTCTCTCTTCTTAAAGTTGTTCTCCTGCTCTTGATGAAATGATTACCCTTCTTGGCAGGTTTATTGGATGCTCGGCTCCATTGACTGCCTGGATGATCTGCTGCGTGCGGGGATTACACTGGCTGAGAGTGTTGTCGTCGTCAACAAGGAGCTTTCCAATTCCGCCGAGGAGGATTCACTCTCCGACTGCAACACAATTGTTGCTGTGCAGAATATGTTTAAGTAAGTAACAGCTCCCAGAGAGATTGAATTGAATCAATTGTTAAATAAATGTTAAAATATTACATTTAAAATTTTGAATAATCGAATAGTTAAGAGTAAAACTATTTGAACATAATTAATTAAATTTGAATACATTATGAATTTAGAAATTAAACCCTAACGACATTACGCTTGCAAATTTAATCTACCAACTTTTCAAGTCAAATTTGGCATAGTTTTTAACAAAAAGAAAAAACCGAACTAGAATCAAGAATTAAATTATGGTATGAAAAATGGATTAAAAATTTAAACTTGAGCTTTAAAATTTGGAATTGCAAAAAACCATACCTGTTAAATAATGATTAGTAAACATAATCATAAGTAATTAGATTTTTTTGTTTGAAAGTCGAACCAATGATTAAATTACGATTATTGTGGTTTTTCCCAATTATTTTATGATTACAATTACAAAAAATTAAAAATATTCTAAAATTATTACATTTTTTAAAAAGTAATCAGAAAAAATTAAAAACAATCAAAAATAATCTTGTTATTATTTCGGAGATTTTCTGATTATTTTTGATTATTTCTGATTATTAATGACTATTTAGTAAAAATCAAATTATTTAAAATTTTCACTGAAATTACCCAAAATAATCAGAAATAATCAAAAATTGTCCGATATAATCAGAAAGACTATTTTTGTTTATTTTTGATTTTTTCTGATTATTTTTGAATAATTGTAATAATTTTAAATTATTTCTAAATTTTTGTAATCGTTATCATTATATAATCATAAAATTATAAAAATAATCTAATTGATTAGTAAATCCAATCGAAATTTAACAGGAATGCAAAAAACCAATTTTATGAAAATAATAATAATTGAATGCAGAATTTTGTTGAAAAGAGTTGCCTTTTAAGAATATGATGTTATAAACTGTGTAATATGATAAAATCTCGCACTCGTTCCGTGCTGGTTCCTTGACAGATTCTTTCCGAGCATCAAGAGCATCACGGAGCTGTCGCAAAGCTCGAATATGCGCTTCATGCAGTTCCGGGCGCACGACAAGTACGCCCTGCACCTGAGCAAGATGGAGAAGGTCGGTAGCGGGGGGTCCCAGAGGGGTGTTCGCTGCAGTTGTCATTGGTTAATTTGTCGCTCACTTAATTGCAGCGCGAGAAGGAGCGCGGCTCCCACATCTCGTACATGTTCCGGCTGCCGTTTGCCGCCGGCGCGGTCTTCAGTGCCTCGATGCTGGACACGCTGCTCTACCAGGCGTTTGTCAAGGATTATGTGATTACCTTTGTGCGATTGCTGCTGGGCATCGACCAGGCGCCGGGCAGTGGATTTCTCACCTCAGTAAGCAGATAGTTTCCCCTCTCTAACATGGACTCGCTAATGGACGTGGCATTCTTTCTTTTAGATGCGCATAACCAAGGATGACATGTGGATTCGTACGTATGGACGTCTGTATCAGAAACTCTGCTCGACAACCTGCGAAATTCCGATTGGCATTTATCGCACTCAGGACACATCGAATGCGGACACTTCACATGTGAGTAACTCGCCGGTCGAGAGATGGGGACCCTTCTCCGCCTTCAGCAGGCATTGTGTGCGCTTGCGTCCATCGGTGAGTCCAAAACAAATGCAACAGCAACAGCTTCAAAAAAAGAAAACAATTTTTAAAGAATCAGTTTACTTTCAACTTTGGGCCCCAAAAAAAATAATAAAAAAAACAATGAAAAATGAGAAGAACTTTCAATTTCAATTTAGCCAATTTGAAGTTGGCAGCACAAAACTAATACACACACACACGTATACATTGTTTCTACACTCCACCCAAATCCACACACACAGCCTGTCTCTTTCTCTCTCTCTCTCTTACTACCTCTCTTGCTCACATAATTTCGATTGATTTGCAATCAAAATTTGTTTGATTCGCCTTACAAATTAGGTACACAAATCTCAAATTAATTTATGTTAGCATTTTTCATTTTGTATTTATAATTTATTAATCAATCAGCAGATATAATAATTGTTAATAATTTCATATCAATTTGGTTTTAGTTTTAGTTTATTTACTGTCCCTTGTTTAAATCACACGCTTACGCTTCGATACTAACTGCATTTGAGAAGAGTCTGCGCCAAACTTTAAAACAACTTCATTTGCATATTATATATAAATATTATATAAAAATCTAATACTTAAGTACTCTTATACTACTATACTACTACTCAGCTAATATATATATACAAACTCTTTTCAACTAATACTTAAAACTTACTCGTAATCAAAAACTAAAGATCTTGTGGATTTTGAACTTGATATTAACGTAATTCTAAATTGCCTTTGAAAGATTTCTAGAGTTTTTATTCATTTGCTTAGACGAAAGATCCCCACCCAACCCCTTTTCTCTAGTATATTTATTTATACGAATCAATCTTTTAAATAAAAAAAAAAGCATAGCGTGCTGATTTAGCTTCAATTTTGTGTATATAAATAAAAAAAAGAAGTAGTGTATTATATTTTTATAAACATTTTTTATTCCCCCCTTCTGTCTGCCTTATTCCATTACAATGATTATTAAAGTGGCCCACAAATTAACACAATGCCCCTCCCTCCCCCTTTCCCTACTAACAATTGACTTTGTGTGAGCAATAAAAACAAAGAAAAGATTGAAGTGAATAACAAAAAATCACGCATACGATCCGTTAACATTTGTGTAAGCTAAACTAATTAAATATTGCGTTTGTATTGGACTTGACCAGCAATTAAAACAAAATAAGAAAAAATACGCACACGCACGCAGTGAGTGATGAAAATATATATTTTTATAGCCTAGTCGAATTATCGAATAAAATCGAATAATTAAATCAAATCAAATCAAAACGAAACTAAACGAAAACATTTCATACAAATACTTCTCACGTTGCCTGCCTCATTAGACCTAGTTAATTGCTATTGGCCAAATTCCTTTGTTGAATGCATTTTGCTAGACGTGTTCATGTGTGTGCTACTGAAATACCTACTCCCTCTGCATGCACATTTGAATCTACTCGTGTTGTAGCTCCACAGTTCTTAGTTCCGTAGTTGCCCAGTTAGTTAGGAATGCTTGCATGACTTTTCACTTGTATTTCTTCTTATCGCTCTTCTATTCTTTCTTTTCGCCCCCCTCAATTTGATGTTTTTCGCTTTCGTTTTGTTTTTTTTTTTCACTGTTTGTTTGTTTAGTTTTGCATGCTGGCGTTCAATTAGTTGATTGCATTTGCTTGTTGTGCGTCCTGCAGTACAGGACAATAGCTGGTCACACACAGAACCCATACACACACACACATACAACACTCACATACCACAAACAGTCACACACAAAGAGCATTATCAATAGGCGCTTTAATACAACCCACATTCCCGCTCTTTCGCTATTTCTCTGCTCTCAGTTTGTCTCTCGTGTCTGTGTTGTGCCACAAATCATTTTTCACATGCCACAGTTGCAAGCAAAAATTATTTCGATATTATCTATTTCTTTCCTCATATTTTAGTTTTTGGTTTAAAGATTCTAGCATATATACCGTATTGCCGTCAATATCTGAGGGTATATATTTTACATGTTAATCTATCAAATTATTGATGACACTTGTTTTCATTGGTCGGAAATTAGGTTCATGCATTTTGCATATGTCTGTAACAGATAATGCCTTAATGCCTTTAAAATTCAGTCCATACTCAATAAACTATACAGATTTAAATATACATACTCGTATTTAATTATTTCGACCATCTGTTTCTGCTTTTGAGTGTCCTTTTACTTCAAATTTTAAATTTCACTTTTCATTTCAATTTGCAAATTGCTCCAACTTTTCCGCTGCGTTAAACACTTGAGTGCAAATGCTAATTACAAGCGGCAAACTAGAAAAAAAAATCAATAACAATTAGCTGGGTTGAATTCAAGTTGAAACTACAGACTCACTTAGTGTTAATTAGTATTTCTTAGCTTATCCCATGTAGAGAATAATTTAGTTGTAAAAAAAACGCTTTGCAGGCACCGTTAATGAAATATACTTTACTTAAATTCGATTATTACTTTTTATGGATTGCTTTTTAACCAAAATAACACACAATGAAAATGCATTCTTTCTTTTAATTTTATTTCATTGAATTTATTTTGAAATACAAATACAATACTCGTACTCAAATTTGGTTGACATGTTTTATGGCTTTTAGTTGTAATTGTTTTAATCTTACTCGCAACTGGCATGTTTGCAGTTAACACACATTAAATGTTACATTGTTTGGCAGCACAAAAAAAAAACAAATAGAAAAAAAATAAAAATAAAAATGGAAACATCGTTTACATTACATGAACATAAAAGCAGTGCCCGAAATAAACTTTTTTTGTTGTAAATTACAAAGCGAATAACGAAGAATCCATCATCCTTAAAATATGTTTTAACAATCTGCCATTTCAATTAAAAATCAATTAAATATGTTAATCATTTTGTGTTTAACCGAAATTCACTCAAATTTGCATACAACAACAACAACCACATCATTTCGAATCGAATATGTGGGTTTGTTTGTTGTGCACAGTACGATGAGGAAACTGGCACCCCTGATTCCACGAAGGACAGCTCGGAAATGCTGCGAGGTGTTACATATCGACCGCCTTCGTCAGGTGGCGCCACTGGCACAGGCAGTTACCGTCCCCGCCAGAAGTCGGTCAACTGTCTGGGTGGCTGCTCGGACCGTAAGGGATCATCCGTAAGTATCTCACCATCATACCCCGTCACATCCATAGCAAATGCTCCACACGAAAACACATCCGTGAGGTAGGTTCCTTTGGTTTGGTTTGGTTATATTTCTTGAACGCTTTTGCAGCATGCTCTTGGATAATGGATGCCCCTCAAAAATCACGAGTTCGTCTCATTAGTTGCACACACACACCCCTGTATACACACACACACATACAAAAAGACGCATTGCAAGTGTGATTAACATATGTAATTTAATAAAAGTTTGTTTGACGAATTGTGGCTCCATTTCATTAAATTACATCATCATCTCTTGCAGTATTCGATTAATTTAGCGGATGAGGCACGCGATAATCACGCCCAACAAATCGAGCGAGCGGAAATCGCCAATCTGGTGAGAAGTCGCATGGAATCGCTGAATCTGCCCACCATTGACTACGACGATGTCAGCGAGAAGCGCAATCATTTGTCCTATGTGATAATCAATCCTAGCTGTGATCTTAAGCTGGAGGAGGGTGATCTCATGTAAGTGCTAATGATGATACTATTCCTAATAGTATTGGTAATGCTAATGCTAATGCTAATGCTAATGCTAATGCTAATGCTAATGCTAATGCTAATGCTAATGCTAATGCTAATGCTAATGCTAATGCTAATGCTAATTCTAATTCTAATGCTAATGCTAATGCTAATGCTAATGCTAATGCTAATGCTAATGCTAATGCTAATGCTAATGCTAATGCTAATGCTAATGCTAATGCTAATGCTAATGCTAATGCTAATGCTAATGCTAATGCTAATGCTAATGCTAATGCTAATGCTAATGCTAATGCTAATGCTAATGCTAATGCTAATGCTAATGCTAATGCTAATGCTAATGCTAATGCTAATGCTAATGCTAATGCTAATGCTAATGCTAATGCTAATGCTAATGCTAATGCTAATGCTAATGCTAATGCTAATGCTAATGCTAATGCTAATGCTAATGCTAATGCTAATGCTAGTGCTAGTGCTAATGCTAATGCTAATGCTGATGCTAATGCTAGTGTTTACAATAATTCTAATGATAATGTTAATATTATTACCTTTGATAATGCTAACGTCAAAAATCATGCTAATATTAAGATTATTGCTAATGCAAATGGTAACTTTAATGATAATGATAATGTTTCCGTTTCTCTCCAATTCACAGCTATTTGGTACGGCCCTCACCGTTTTCGGCCCAAAAGACATTTGAGCGTCACAATTCGAGGCGCAAGTCGAACATCTCGTTCTGCTCGAACATCAACTTGGGCGCCACCTGCGGTCAACAAATGCCAAATATGCCCAACACCGCCGTCGGAGCTGGTTCGCGTCGCGGCTCCGGCATCGCCGGTATGAACCCCATGCAAATGCAGAGTGTTCAGACATTGGCCGGGTATGGATCATCGCAGCGCTGTTCACCCCCGATGCAGCAAATTAAATCGAATTCTCTTTCTCTACCCGACAGTCCGACGGTGGTTGGCTCACAGCGCGGCAGGAGTAACTCATTGCGGGTTGGCTATTACTCTCTATCCCTCTATCTCTCTCTGTCTGTCTCTTTCTATCACCCACTCTGTCTCTCGGTTTTTTCACCTTCCACCCTCCCTATTTCCGGTTTCTGTTCACGTTGATCGACACTTTAAATCTTCATTTGTGTTTACAAAACTGTACCCAAAAAAGCGGATAACTGTGAATGTATTTAGCAGTTGCCAGAGTTGCCAACATTATATACGTTTAGCATGCCAAGTATGGCTACTCTGGCGCTCAATAGATGCACAACTATCAGCAGCAATACGAAACTACATATTTTAATTTCTTAAAAACATTGCAAAAACTAATGGTATTTAAGTTAAGTGAACATTTTAAATCTATTTATTCCATTTTTAAAAAGTATAAAAGCTATGACATAATTTTCCCGATATGAACAAAAGGAAGTGGGAAGAAAAACCAATCTGAAGATATTCCGCATTCTATTACTTTTTAAAAATTAATTTTAGCAATATAATTCTGTCAAAATTGAAAGTTTTCATGGGATCTATAAATTTTGAAGCTGTAGCTCATATATTTCCTTATTTCTGCAAAATGTAACTTCGGCACTTCGAAGTTTTTTTTATAATTTAACTCATTTTAATTACCAATTGGCCAACACAACACTAAGATTTATGTTGCCAGATTTGTGAATGACGAAACACATTGTAAAAGCAACACAATCACACAATCACACACACACACACAAATTTGCACACTCGTAGAGATTGAGCATCAAAATTTGGTTGCATTCTGATTTGAAATGCTCGCAAAATTATTTCACAAAATAAGAGTCGCGATTCAAAGCCGCAGCACTCAACAGCCGTAAGACGAACAACAACAGCAACAACTACAACATATATGCGATTCAACAACAACAACAAGAGCCATCATCAACAACAACAACAAGCTCAGCAGCCATTCATAACCATAAAAAGCACGCTCGCAACGGATTAGACCACATCACGTTTCCGTTTCCATTAATCGTGTTGGCTGCACCAAATACAAAAAAACAAATAAAAAAAAAAAAGAATAATCAAGCGTGCGGCACGGAATTGAGTTTAATATGTGTTGCCTTTGTTTGCAAAAAAAAGAAAAAAAAATTACTTGTACCCAATTTGCCAATTTGTTTGTGTAATTTATGTGTGTTTCTTGAGTTTTGGGCCATTTGCTTTGCTCCCACAAATTGTTGGCTAATGTCCGCCAATTTCGGTTGGAATTTCTGTATCTTTATGCTTGCAGATTGATAACGATATACTATTGCGTCGTTCCTCCTCATTGCGCCAAGGATTGCCCAGCGTGGGAGTGAGTCATGGAAGACGGAAGTCCTCCCTCGAGGAGATCGGCATCAGTCACTTCACAACGCTCATGCAGGCAACGAATCACAGCAATCCCATCAAGATCTCACTCAATGGCAGCATAGGCATGGAGGTAGGCTATATATCTACATATGTTACACCCATACCTGTTAAATAATGATTAGTAATCATAATCATTAGTAATTAGAATATTTTTGTTTAAAAGTCGAACTAATGATTAAATTACGATTATTTTCGGTTTTGCCCAATTATTTAATGATTACGATTACAAAAAATAAAAAATAATCTAAAATTATTATAATTGTTCAAAAATAATCTTTTGAAGTACTCGGATTTATTTTTGATTTTGTCCTGATTATTTCTGACTATTTTTGATTATTTCTGATTATTTATGACATTTAGTAAAAATCAAATTATTTTAAATTTTCACAATCAAAGTAGCCAAAATATTCAGAAAAAATCAAAAATATTCCGAAATAACCAGAAAGATTATTTTTATTTTTTCTGAATATTTTTGAATAATTGTAATAATTTTAGATTATTTCTGTTTTTTTTTTGTAATCGTAATCACAAATTTTTCAACTGTGAGTTACATAGTCACTACGATTATTTCCAAAAATAACCTAATTGATTAGTAATTCTAATCGAAATTTAACAGGTATGGTTACATCTATTTATCCATCTATTTATCTTTTCATTAACTCATGTCCCTTGCAGAATCAAATATCATTGCAGGTAACGCCGCCGGAGGAACCGACGCCCATGCTGGGCGTGCCTTGTGTGCTGGGAGGCGGCGGTGTGGGCGGCATTAATCCCTCGGCCTTGGGCGGCAGCGCGGGCGGTGGCATGTTGGGCGGCAGTTCCTCGCTGGCGATAAACACGGCAGATTTGGGACCTGGACCGAGCACATCGTCTGGTGCCACGTTGCAGGCACAGGACTCGTTGCCACAGTCGTCGCAGGTGTCGTCGCCGCAGCATTTGCAGGGCACGATTGTATGATACAACCTGATGTGGGGTCGCCGACTCCGCTCTTCGATGTCGAAAAACAAATGGATATAGAATACGGCCAGCACACACAGACGTAGAGATAAGTTCTAAAAGCAACTTGTATTGTCGGACAATGCTGCTAACCCAATCCAATACTAATTAGATTGTATATATTGTGTATACGAGCTAGAGATGATCGTGTGACACGAAGTAGGAATTGAGGAAAATATAACAGAAAACTATTAGATTTAAGACTAATAATTGAGTAACGATACGATCAGATCTTTTTATGTTCAAGTTGCTCTGCACTTTTACATCTATTTTTTTTTTTATTTCTTGTGTAATTAAGGAGTTAAGATACTTCTTCTTTTGTACTTCTTCCTTTTTTTCTTCTTGCTTTTTGTTTTTGCTACCTTTTTAAACTAATTTAACTTACATCCAGTATATTCATATATTCTTCACTTTTCGTTTTTCTTCAAACTCCCATTCTTTCTTTTAAAAATGTATATTCACTTTCGTGTCACGCGACCATCTCTAGCTGTCGAAACTATTTACCCAACCCACCCGATAGCAGCCTGTCAGTGTCTGTGGTGTGTGTCTCAGCTAATGTGTCTCAGCTAATGTGTATCGCCTCTAGAGGCGTATCTCCCCCAATTCCTGCCCTCCTCCTATTAATTTGCCTAAGTAACAAACGTAGCCTTTATAATATCTATTAGGTGTGTCAAGTGAAGATAATTATGATTATGATGATGATGTGCTTATCGTTTTGCTTATAAAAATATTCTTATTATATGAGTAGCAATAAATTATATTCGAAATTCGTTCGGTATGCTTTATTCATATGAGGCAAATGTGTTTTTGGGAACAACAAAGTAGTTAAACTATTGGCATGAATGAGGTATTAACCAATTAGCTAGCTGTATATATACATATTTATATATGTATTAGATCATAATGCATTCAATAGTTCTAAGCAAAAGTCGATTCATTTCCAGCATATCTCTAATGAAAATTAGCTGCCCCAAAAACAAAGAGGCTCAAAACAAAGTAGGGGGCATTAAAAAACACAAAAAAAAAAGTCAAGTACACAAAAAATTAGACAGCTTTTAGCAAGAAATAAAGAAAAGTAAATTATGTATATATCTTAGTAATAGGCAAATACAAAAGTTCCATTAATAAATGATTTTATTTCGATATGTAATTATTATGCAATATTTATAGACAGTTCTCAGAGCAATTTTCTTAGGTTTCATATTTTGCACAGTTCTCACTTTGATAATTTTCCTTAATTAGTTTAATAAAGGTGCTATCAATGTTTTCGTACCACAAACCTGCAAAAGTTATATTCCTTTTCGGAAAAGACGAAATGTAAAACTTGAAAATGTGTAGAGAAAACGGTTTTCAGAACGGCTTTGGTATACTCTAATGCTTTACAAGAAAAACAACAAAGTATATAAAATGAACATCATAAATTCAAAAGAAAAACTATACTATGTAGTAACTGTATATAGTAGATATATATAGTGTCTATTTGGTCAAAGTCAATATTTTTAAACGCATACGGGCTAGTTCTGCATAGGTCCTAAGCACTCAGAAATAAATTTTTACCTCAATCGGAGTATGATAACTCAGCCGATTTGGATCGGAAAATTTAAAGATTATATGGGACAAAAAAAAATTTTTTTTTTTTTAATTTTTTATTTTTTTATTTTGTTTATTAGGTCCTAAAGAACTCAAAACCAAGTTTTCACCTTAATCGAGTACGATAACCCATTCAAATTTGCATCGAAACATGAAAAAACAGTATTTAACACTGATTATACATTTTTCGATGATTTTTCATGTTTTGATGCAAATTTGAATGGGTTATCGTACTCCGATTAAGGTGAAAACTTGGTTTTGAGTTCTTTAGGACCTAATAAACAAAATAAAAAAATAAAAAATTAAAAAAAAAAAAAAATTTTTTTTTGTCCCATATAATCTTTAAATTTTCCGATCCAAGTCGGCACGGGTTATCATACTCCGATTGAGGTAAAAATTTATTTCTGAGTGCTTTAGGACCTAATGAACAGAACTAGCCCGTATGCGTTTTAAAATATTGACTTTGACCAAATAAGGGACACCCTAATATATATATTTAAAGATCTGAGCATTTCAAGGAACTGCTGCAAAGCAAACTATTAGAACTTAAAAATATAAAGCGCAAAACAACAGAACTTATTTGTAGGAATTACAATATGGAAAATATACTAATATAGTCGATAAGCACTTAGTTCGGTTAAGGGTCGTGCTCAAAGCCCAAGACTATAGCTATACTAAAACTGTACCAAATTCCAATGAGCTATACATAAACATATAGACAGCATCCCCAAAAACTGTATATATAAATATACTTGTGTGTATAACTCACCTAACTAAAGTAGTATTAAAGGAGGCACCTTAATAGAACCCAGACACGTCCCAAAAACATCCAGGAAATTTATTAATTAGTCTATACAATGTACCTACACACACACACACACACACAGCATTCTATACACACACACCTTACAAAATCCACAGCACAGACAGTTTTATAAGTGAATTTTACTCGATCATATTGAAGGAGTTGAAGTTGAAGATGTTGATAAATTACTCGTATATGATCATGATATGCATTCCAGTGTCTCAACAACCTACAGATGTGTGCATGTTGCGACATGCACGCCTAGATAAGCCTAAGCTTAGCACACTTAAACATACATACATATAGTATCTATATATATTAAACTAAGTAATACTTAGCAGCCATTAAAAACAATTAGCAATTAGTAAATGTCTCAATGTACAAAATGCAGAGGAAGGCAATGCCTACAAAATTAAACAAGATGAAAAAAAGAACCACAACCAACTAAAAATAATAAACAACAACAACATTAACAAATACAACAACAACAAATGTAGTTATTTAATATTGTATAATTGCTGTTAAGAGCATATTATGGTTAGATTATAAAACTTGCTGTAATATTTAACTCTGATCTTTAAGGCAGACAACATGAAACTTACAATAAATTCAAAATATAGTTGATGAAAACTGAGAAAAAAAAACAAAACAAAAAATACTTGAGTTTAATCTTATGGACTTAGGTCGAAACGGGTCGAAAATTGGCAAAATTGAGGTCAAAATTCAAATTTAGGTCCACATAAAATAGGTCGAAAATCAACTTGCTGCTGATTGGCCAAATCAACAAAAGCATTCAAAATAGGTCGAAATTAATTGGTGAATTCGCCAGTGATTGGTAATTGGTGATTTCACTGGGGATTGGTAATTGATTAAACGATACATCAGTTTTATATATAGAGATTTATTAGATTGAGTAGATTTACAAAAAATGGCACAGACATTAGTATATATTTAATATTTGGTTTGTTTTTGGTTCCTGTTCTTAGTTATCTCTGTTATGCGTATACAAAAATATGATTTGTTTTTATTATATGATAATTTCATTTGTTGTTGAGTTAATTAATTTAATTGTATGACAGTTTTTTATTTGCGTGGCTGTGCAAAGGCATAGGGTGAGGACACTGTGCAGGTGGTGGAGGCACTGGTGCACTTGCAGCTCTTGCCGGACGGAGCCTTCCGGTTGACCAGACAGAGGCGGGCGTCGGTGCAGCCTCCGTTGTTGATCTGGCAGAGGCTCTGATACTGCGGACAGTTCTGCACCACGGCGGTCATGGCGTACATCTTGTGGCTGCCAAAGAAGGGCGTCTGGATGGGCTTCTGGCGAACGCCTTCGCTGTCCGAGATCTCCAGTTTCTTGCTGTGAAATTTAGAAAGTAAAATTAGTAAAATCTAATTTAACTACAGTTGTGAATTCAAACTTACGTCGTCCAGTCGGTCCAGTAGAACTGATCGTGCGTGAAGGTCACGCCAAATGGATAGCTGAGCTCCTGGGAAATGGTGCGAATCTGGCGGTTGACCACATCGATGCACTCCACCTTCTTGGTGCCAGCATCCGCATAGCAGAGCTCGCCACTGTGCTCCAGCACCACCAGCGAGTTGGGCAGCTGGACGGCATCGGTGCCCAAGAGCAGCTCCCGACCAGTGCC
This sequence comes from Drosophila recens, assembly GCA_037043495.1. NCBI lineage: Eukaryota > Metazoa > Arthropoda > Insecta > Diptera > Drosophilidae > Drosophila > Drosophila recens. The sequence continues at coordinate 176,899 of JBAMBJ010002968.1, read as the reverse complement.
ATCCAGATCAGAGAACTCAATCTTTGGATTCGAGCGATCCCAGTCGGACCAGTACAGTTTCCTGAACAAGGAATACAGTGTTAAATAAAATACAAATTCTTTATTCTCTCTTTCTCGCTCGAAACTTACTCTCTGTAGGGATCAACGGCAATGCCGCGAGGATTCACCAGATTTTTGCTGATGATGACAGCGCGGAGAGAGGGATCATCCAGACTGGCCACCTCAATGGTGTCCTTCACCGAATCCGTCCAGTACAGACGACGCGAGATGGAGTCAATGGCAATGCCCTCAGGTGATTCAATGTCTGGAATAAAAAAAAATCATCAGAAACTAAGCTAAGTTTTAATGATAACAACAGTTCTTTGGTTTACCTGTGGTGATAAATGGACGCTCATCGGTGCCATCGTACTTGGCGCTCAGTATCTTTTTCGCTGAAATGTCGCCCCAGTAGAAACGTCCCTCCACACAGTCCTTGTCCAGGCCAATGGCCATCGAGGTCACCTTTATGGGCTGCACATTGCGTCCATTCAATGGAACGCGTGCAATCACCACGCCCTGGCTGACGAGCAGGAAGTCCGAGTCGTGTTGTTGTCTCTCGAAGCACACGGAGCCATTACCATAGAAACCTGAGAGAATTATTAATAATTAATGAATATTGATAATAAATTCTAATTACTCAAGTAATTGAAGAGATTTAATTGGTAAAATAAATTGGTATCAAGAAATTATGCTAACTTACTTAAACTTCATAGCTTATAGAAGAGTTTTAGGTAGAAATCTATAAATATTTAATATATTTAAGAGCTTTTACTGGAAATATTCTAAAAAAAAATGGAAATATTTGAAACTGTAATTCGATTTTTTTGCTAAGCTTAAGCAGGCGCTGATTTGAAAATTCATTGGGCTAACTCCAACACTGACATTGGGCATCATTTTCGAACTAAATTTCAAGTGATCATTTTGATAGAAAATCAGAGAAAAAACACAAAATATCATAGAAAATGATGCGTGCAGCCAACAGTTTGTTGATGAGGACATCGCGGATGGGCGTGATGCGGGACGTGAGTGCCCAGGGCATCAGGAAGGGACTGGCGGGAACGGGAATGGGAACTATGATAGTGCAACAGGGACAGCAATATCGCTTCGCCCAGGAAGTGAGTCACATGCGCAAGCCATCAACGCTGCAGTCCATGAAGGAATTCTTCATGCATCCCCTGACCTGGGATCGCAACAATGGGTATCTGAATGTGGTGCTGGCCCTGGCTATCTTTAGCTTCTGTTTCATCAACTCGTGTGCTTCGTGTCCCGAGGCAGGACCCCAAACAGGAGCGCAGACGTCAAAGAAGTCGGAGCAATAGTTTACCTTGATTGCAGACACAGACGAGTCCCGAGTTCGTGGAGTGACACTTGGCATTCATGTCGCAAAGAGTTGGATTGTTGAGGCAGTTTTGTTCCTCGATGCACACATAGCCATCGCCATGGAATCCGGCAATGCACTGGCAGGTATAATTGGCAGGATCCCTAGAGAACACGAGGTTATCTTCAAGTGGATCAATTGATGGTTTTATTTACTCACTCGGTGGGTTCGCAGGTGGCATGAATGCCGCAATTGTTGCGCACGTTGCAAGGCGTCGGGATGGCGAGGCAGCCAACGAGGGCATCGCCCTGATATCCCTCGATGCAGTCACAGAACTGCACGTCCAGGGTATGGTCCCACCTGCAGATGGCATTCGAGCCACAGAAGACGCTGCCACAGCGACCAGCCGGCACACAAATGTCGCTCAGATCCCTCTCGAATCCGTCGTGGCATTGGCAGACGCCTCCATCGCAGAAGGCATTCTCGCCACAGTCGGCGGCTTGTTGGCACTCCGGAGCCAGTTGGCAGCGATAGCCATCTCCGGTGTAGCCACGATGACAGACGCACTCGGATTTGCCCAGCTGCTCGTTGAAGCTGCAAACGGCGTGTGAATCGCAGATATCTGGTCTCTATCATAGAAAATAGGGAATCAAATTCAGTCAGTATTCCATGTGAAACTCCCACAATTACTAACAATAGCACACGAGTCCTCGATGGGCTCACAGTTGTAGCCATCGCCGCTGAATCCCGTGTTGCAGGTGCAAATGTGACGCATCTCGTGCTCATCCCAGAAACACTTGGCATCCACATGGCAATTGGAGTCCACGTCGCACGGCACCAAATCTTCGTTCTTCTCCACATCATAGGCTCCCGCATAGCGACAACTCTTCCTATCATCGGTCAGGTCGTAGCCCTCGGGACAACTGCAGTCGCCCAGGATATTGCATCTGGACTCCACCTCGTGATCGTCCAGCAGAATGGGCACACAGCGTCCGTGCTCCCACACCTCGTCGTGTCCGCAGATGTGATCGCAGCTGTAGCCATCTCCGGAGAAGCCTTCGCGGCAGCCGCAGCGTCCCTCATAGCAGTCCGCATCCGGCGAACAGCGCTGCAATTATATATCATTATATTATATATCAGATTATAAGTGCGTACCATCTAGTCAGTGTTGAAAAAATTATAAAAAATAGTAATAAAAAATATCCATAGTCAGGGCAACACATTGGGACTTTTATTTTGGGATAGTGATGTAAAAATACATTTTAAAGTCAACAATTTGAATTTCTCGAGAGCGATTTTAATTTTTTGGAGTTTGTTTATAGTGTAGTTTAAAACTTTAATTTTATGATAAAAATCGATATTCTAAGGCAACAAATTATTTTAGCGAAATTAACAATATTTTAGCCAAAACTAAAATGACATTTGGTCTGAAAATCTCTTTAGATTTCGCAAAGTTAAGAAAGTTTTCAGATGGTCATACCAGGGATCGTAATCATTATGAGTTATATTATAAAAACTACATAGTAATGATTCTTTAAAGATTTTTAGAAATTTTCTTTAATAATAATGATTAATTTTGAGCGAAAAAAATAAAACTCACAATTAATCATTATTTATGATATTTAGGTTTCCATTCAAAATAAAACTTACTCTTAAAGAAGATAACGTAATCATTAAAAATATTTTTTTTTTACGATTGATGGGCGTAATAGATTTCTTTTAAAGAGATTTACTTAAATATTGGGGGAAAAACCTACACAATAGCCATGAACTAAAAGTAAGTTTTATTTTTTTTTTTTTAATAAAAATCACAAATAATGATAATTTATGAGTTTTATTCTTTTCGCTCAAATTTAATTATCATCATTATTTTATTGTATACGGATTCTAGTCATTGATTTTTTGATGTAAAATAATTTCAATAATCATTATTTGCGGTCCCTGATATTTATTTTTCCATTCAAAATATAACTTGCTCTTAAAAAAGATAACGTAATCATTTTAAATAATTTTTTTTACGATTGATGGATTTCCTGGGTTTTTATTAAAGAAATGTGCAAAAATATTGGGGGAAAATCCTACACAAAGGTCATGAACTAAAAGTAAGATTTATTTTAAGTGAAGAAAATAAAAATCATAAATAATGATAACTAATGAGTCTTATTCTTTTCGCTCAAATTTAATTATTATCATTAAACAAAAATTATCATGTAAAAAAATTTCAATAATCATTATTTGCAGTGCATGGGTCATACTTTTGACCTAGGAACTGAGCATGTCTAGGAATAATTTCTATACCAGACTTTTTTGTATAGGGATTTTATGTGGTATGAGAGTGTTTCTTATCGACTGGAATTTAAATATTGAACTGTACTCACATAGCACTCATCCAGATGCTGAGTATTTCCCTCCTGAGGAGGATAGTCAACATGTTCGCCAGGCAGAGGATAGCCGGGCTCAACATATTCCGGCTGCTGTGGCTGAGGCTCTGGTTGTTGTTGGGGCTCCTGGGTGGCTGGGTAGTTGTCGGAGTTATCAGGAGCTGTGGGAGTAGGAGTGGAGTACTCGATGTTGTCGACGGAGTTGTTGGCCAGACAACGATATCCGTTGCCCTCGAATCCCTCGACGCAGACGCAGCTGAAGCCGCCCTCGTTGTTGGAGCAGAGGGCGTTCTCGTCGCACACATGGGTGCCGAGGGAGCACTCGTCGATGTCCACGCAGATCTCCACCTCGCGCTCGTCCAGCTGGGCGGCGAAGCCGTGCTGGCAGTCGCAGCGATAGGTGTCTTCGTAGGGCACACAGATGGCGTTCTCGGCACACTGGGCGGATCCGTCGGTGCAGGCGTTGGACTCGGCATCGACGCCGATCTTGCTGAGGGCGCTGGTGCGCACAGCCTGATCCCGGTCCGAGTAGTCGAGGGTGATCTTGGAGACCTTCTGGAGCACAGCGTTGTTGGTGGGATCGGCGTCGTCGTCGCGCAGGCAGCTGCTGTAGATGATGCGCTGGTCCAGCTGGAAGCCAACCACGCGCTGCTCCTCGACCAGCTCCAGCTTGTGGGACTGTAGGGAGAAGAGCTCGCCGGGACGCACGAAGCGATACTCGTCCGTGTAGTCGGGCAGATGCAGCGTCGTGGCGTGCGACACACGCGGCACAGTGCCGTTCAACTGTATGCGCACCGTCAACTGGTCCCAGTAGTTGAGTCCCTCGAAGAACTGCGTCACCAGCAGCGACTCCCCCGACTCGAACTGCAGGCGGGAGATGTGCTCGTATTGGCCACCAGTCAGCTGATATCCGTTCGCCGCTCCGTTGATCGACTTGGCGAAGAGCCAGCCCACGGACGTCAGCAGGGGCAGCGCCAGACGCAGCTGGGACGCCAGCTCGTCCCGCACGGGATTGATGGTCGTGTAGCTGCGAGCGTCGGACGTCACCACATACGACTGCAGCTTGGCCTCCTCGTCCACGGCCTGGCCATTCACCACTCCGGACAAGGTGCCGGTCACACGGATGGGCAGATCGTTGGCCAGACAGGTGCGTCCGTTGCCATAGTAGCCAGGCGAGCAGACGCAGCAGTAGCCCTCGGACTTGTCGAAGCACTGGGCATGGCTGTCGCACTGGTGTCCATTGCCGCCACAGCTCTGGGCCAGGGCTGGAGACTCGGTGCGTGTCTCGGCGTTGTTGGGTTCCTGCACATTCTCGCCGGGATTCAGAGGCGCCACGCGGTACAGCCAGACACCAGGCACACCCAGGTTCGTGCTCTCGCTAAGGAAGCGGGCCTAGAGAAAGAGATGGGACATATACAAATTATTATTATTTGAACTGATTAAAATTTATAATAAAGTGTAAGTTCTTTGCGAATCACAGTATTATGACTCTTGTTTTCAATTTAAATTTTTAAAATTTAAGACAACAATTTTTTAAATATTTTCAAATTTAAATTTAAAATTTAAAATTTAATACCCAAAAAAAAAAAAAAAATTTTTTAAATATTCACAAATAAAAATTACAAATTAAAATATAGGTGCTTTGATAAGAGAAAAGTGAATTCGTATTCTTTAAAAGAAAAATGTTTCTTTACGTTTAAAAAGTATCAAAATTAGTTTAAAGTTTTATATTTAATCTGATTAAAACTTATTTTTTAGTTTAATTATTTGGTAAATCCAAGAATTATTTTTTTTTGTAAAAAAACTTAAAAACTTTCAAATTAAAATTAAAAAACAAAAAACATTAAACAATTTATATTTGAAATTTAAAATAAAAATTAAATATACATAACTAGAAATACATTTTGATTAGAGAGAAGTATATTCATATTATAAATACTTACATTCTCAGAGCCGGAACCATTCAGATTGTAGAAGCGTCCATCCTCGGCCACGAAACCCGCCTGTGCCCTGATGTCGGGCAGTCCCAGTTCTCCCGTCTCGCCCTGCAGCCAGTTGAGTCCGCCCTGGGGGTAGATGAAGTGCACAAAGGTGCTCTTCTCGCTGGCAATCAACGCCACCTGGAAGGTGTTCAGTCTGTCCGTCTTCGAGTTGAAGTATCCCACATTGCGCCATGTGGCCACAATCAATTGCTCGGCCACAAATTCCAATTCCTCACTGTAGGCATATTGCACCAATCTCTGGGCACGATCCAAAGTTGCGGGATCGCGGGTTTGGAAGAGGGAAATGTTGCTATCATCGCCGCTGTTCGAGGTGTCCACATTGGAGTAGAAGGCCGCTATGGAGGGATACTCCAGGGGAAAAGGCTGATTCAAGTACTCGGCAAACTCCACGTTGAATGTCAAAATGCCATTCGTGCTGATCTGCAAGGAAGAGAGACAGAGATGGAAAGTGAGGATCAAAAAGAGACAGAGAAGATGTAAAGGAGGGTGCTTCAAAATGAAGTGCATATGGCGTGTGCATCAATTAAGTAGCTGCGCCTGTGAAGTGCCAACAGGCCACTTAACAATCTCCCTGGCGGAAACTAAACAACAACAAACCATTAACAAGGCCGTCAATGATCATTAGACACTTCATTAGGTACTTCGCCATCGGCTTCTAATGACTTTTCCTAATTGAGTTCCGTGTCGGGAACATCCGCAAGACGCCTCTAAAATTAGTTCAACGACTGACGCCGACAATCTCCAGCTGCGTTGCCTCCTCATCCACATCTTCAATTTCATCCTGCTCTGTTTTAAAATTCCCGTCTTTCCACTTTCCCACTTGCACAACTTTGCAGCATTGCGCATTTTTCTTCGAGTGCACAAATTTCTCAATTGCTGCATTTTTCGCCTGAGTAAACAAACGAAAATTTTTTAAAATTTCCAATATTCTGAAATTTGGTATTTTGAATATTGGGAATTGGAGCACAGGTGTTTGAAATTCGACTTCTATCTGTGTGGTTTTTCTTTTTGTGGCACCGCATAAATCAATTTAACACCACGGGAGCCTTCACTTAATGTTCAGACTCAGCGGGTGAAAATGTGTGGAAATATTTGCCAGAGGCATCAAATGAATGTAAATGAGTGCAAAGACTACACGAATGTGGAATTTCAAACAAACAGAATGCTTAATATGTTTTTAAACTGCGAGGCAACACATTTGGCAACAACTTGAAAGGAATACAAATAATAGATTTCAATAGAGAATAAGTTAATGGGAAGTTAATGCTTATAAATCCCAGAAAGTATACTACAAATCTCGTATACATATTCATAATTTGTAATAATTTTTACTTTATAAAAAAATTAAAAAATTTTAGTATAAAACAAGTAAATTATTGTGTTCTACTTTGTCTCTTATTCGCAAACGTTTTACAGGCAATGATCTTATTTGAATCGCCAAATTTGTAATCCTGATAAAGATCACATTTTCCATTATAATATATAGTAGATACATCTTAAATCCCACCTAGCCTTATAACCCCAATATCTAATTTTTAAATTGTAAATTTTATATATTCACAGACTTCATTGGATTTGACACATCTATTTATACTTGTCGTATAAACATTGATGGGTTCAAAAATAATTAAACTGAATAATGGGTTTTTATCTGGAAAATGAGGCTTTGCTTATACATTTCTGAGAAATTTGAGGAAATTTATGCATTTGTATGGCCATAATACTCGTAATGCCACACATTTTGTGCCGCGTGCTATTTTTCGACGTCAGACACATAAATTTAGTTAATTAACTAACAAAAATAGGCGACACTTTCGCCTCGAACGCTGCGCTAAGAGCGATCATAATTTCTGAACACAAAAAAAGGCGAAAACAAGTCGAAAAGATCGGCTAAAAGATACGCTGTAAAGTAATACGCATATTAGATATTATAATTTGTGAAATTTGATTCAAAATTTATACAAAATAAAGAAATTTGTAGTAAAATTTAAATCAAATTAATTTCAATTAATTAAAATTTAGAATTCCTTTATATTATGATCTCTGAAAACGGAGCCATCAAGTAGATATTACTTGTGCAATTATACAATTCTTCGATTCTTATTGAGTGTTGAATGACACTTTCGACATCTGTCTGTTTACAGGGTATACAGTAAAAAGGCGGCTAAAAGTTTGGGAATGTGCCAAGGCGGCATAGCGACAGCAACACGGACGGAACACGAAAAACACATCAATGGGTTGACTTCGTTCTTTCTTTGCTATTTATTTGTGGCGTCTCCTGTGCTTTGGACCACCCCCAAAGTGGTTTGGTATTCGGTATTCGGGTTGAGTGCGTGCGAATTGGTTTTGCGACGACGCGTCGTCGTAAATGTATCTCAAAGATACATTTTCATTTTCATTTGGTGTCCAAATGATTACACAGTTCTTGTGTCGAAATCATCTTGTCTTGCCTGTCATGTTTTGCCGAAAATTAATGTCGATCTCTGTTTGTCTCTTGATCTATTAATAGACCACACACACACATAGAAACACTCCCATACACATAGATACACTTGCTGAGTTTTTAAATAATGCATTTTGATTGAACTGAAACAACTATTTGCATAAAGTCTATTGATATGACTTATGACTGAACCTTATCAGTTGCTCAGTGCCTCTCTTATCAGCAGCTGCTAAATGCAACTTCATTCAGCGCAAAAATTCTAAAGCTACTTTGTTGTCGAATCTATCAGATAATGCCGCCATATACATATACAGATACTTACATAGATCTGTTCGTATTGCTCGCCATAGAAATTGACGGGCTGCTCCAATTGGAGCAGCGTCCGCTCGCTGTTGCCCTTGGCCAGATATTGGATGCTGCCCTCTTGGCCCTCTTGGAACTCGTACAACTCGTTCGACTGCAGCGAGTCCAGGTAATGTTCGTATTGGCCGTTGGCCAGCTGAGGAGCTGCGCTGCAGAGCAGCAGCAGCGACGCCAGCAGCGTGCTGAATCTTTGATTAAATGTCTTCATTTCACAATTATTTTTAAGTTAAATTTGAATATAAAATATATAATAAAATATTTTATATTTTATGTGAATTATGTCCTGTGTTTTACAACTTTGCCCACAACATTTTTACAGACACACACATACACACACTCAGGCGGAGGAACTGTAAGCTAAACACTTGGCCAGCACTTTGTCTGGCCACTCAGTTTTTTGATCCAAAAATATCGGATTTATAAATAAAATGCTTGAGAACTGAATATCTATAGTTCTATAGGTATATGTATGTAGTTTTTTGGAACAGTGTCTTGGAAGCGGCGACACTGCTTCTTGCCTCCTCTTCTCTCCACTTGATCGTGTCGATTCCGATGCTTCAGGCGAGCGAGCGAGCGAACAAAACGAACCGCACGCGCTGACAGCAAATTCTTGACTGAATCGCAGCTCTGCTCAATTGGATGCTCTTTGCTTCGGTTCCACCTAACATTACACTAACATTGCCTGAGTGTGCGAGTGTTGGCTATGCGTGCGCTGGAGTCTGCATATGCTGTAAACATAGCATCCACAAAATGCACTCTGTTAACTTACATGCATTTTACATGCAGTTGATCGCAAGAGCGAAAGGAGCATGCGAGAGAGTTCAAGTGAAAAAGAGCGGGGGAGTGGGAGAGCGAGAGCGACAGCAGATAGACAGCGAATCTTTCTGATTTGCTTATTTATTTATGACAATTCGCCGACGCTGTTGACATTTATGATCCACACGCATTAAGGCCGAAAGCATTCTTCGCAAATAACCCGAAAATGTCGGAAAAGAGTGGAATAAAAAAAGCTAATATAGAAGTTGCGATAATGTTTACTATTAGTTTTTTAAACAAAGGAAAAGTATTCAAAATTTGTTGTTAAGAAATATTTAAAAAGGGTTTTTACTGATCAATTTTAAATTTTTTAAAATAAAACAAAATTTTTTACTGATAGGAACTGTAAAAATTACATTTAAAAATAAAGTAAATATAATCTATCATAATCTAGAAATTATTAAATATTCACTATGAAATTTAATACTTTTGAGATCAGAGCTGAATAAAAGTGCAAAAATATATTATTAAATATACATTTTCTTTATTTTTAAAAACAGTTTTAGCTCACTGAATCTCGTTATTCGATTTTAAACTTGTCCTGAGAATCCTTAGCAGCAAAAATTATATAAGAAAACAAGTGGGAAAGGCTATAGGGTACCCGTTACTTATTTAAATAAATTTTAAATATTTCTTATTGCATGCTTTTAGGCACTTACATTGCTTGAAACTTAAATCAGACATTGTCACTGGTTTGGTCTTACTTTACAATACTAAAATTGTGTTGGTTATGTTACAATTTTTGAATGTACGGATTCCACACTTGCTAAATAAATGTAAAATTTGTTATTGTTAAAAAAGACATTGTCACTTTTCTATTTGTCCGATCTTGTTACAATTTAAAAGGATGATAGGTAATAATAGCAGTTAACGCTAATTAGTAAAAAAAAAAACCTTATATCTTGGAAACTGTGCGTGTGGTGGCTTTTCGCGATTTACGGAGGCGGAAAGGGGTGTTACAAAAACTTGATCTGCGTGGGGTTAATAGAAGTCTTTGTTCCAAATTTGGTTGCTCTAGCTCTTATAGTCTCTGAGGTATAGGCCCTAACACAGACGGACGGACATGGCTATATCGACTCGGCTGTTGATGCTGATCAAGAAAACATATACTTTAGAGATCAGAGATGCTTTCTTCTCCCTGTTACATACATTGCAATGAATTCAATATCCACTTTTACTTATTTTTAAGTAACGGGTATAAATATGAGAAACAAAGAACAAATTAATTAATTTATTATAAGAATTCAGTTCCAAAAAAAATTATCCGCTTACGTCATAATATTCCAGAAATATAATGAGCTTTTTACAACTCCAACTATGGGTGTATGTTGGGCAAGAATCAAAGCAAAGGGAGTTCATGAATTGTGGCACAGGAATAGTTGGGATTGCTCCACATTGTAGGTGTGGTAACCACAAGGGATGGAGGAGGAAGGGAGGAGATGATGATGATACTAGGGCGACCCCAAAAATGAAATCAAAACACAAATCGTTTGCTTGGGCGCGTTCCAATTCCATCGAAATGAACTTCAGGCAAGGCACGTGCCGCATGATTGCGCTGCGCTGCTTGCCTTGTTGCATGCCACCATGAAGCGCCGCAGACGCAGCTCTCTCTACATGCCACACACTGATCCCCCGCTCCACATTTTCCTACGAGGCAGGGAGGGGGAGGAAGGGAAAGGGTACAGTCAGAAATAAACAAATGGGAACTTCTGAGGCAGCGACGCAACGTCTGCGCTTGGAACTCTTGACGGATGATGATGAAGACCAAGTCTTATATGGGATGGGAATGTACATACATACATGTGTACATAATGCCCATCTAGACGTATCGTTTGTGCTATTTATGATGTATGTATTTCTCGGTTAATTAGTTGCAGCTGAAAAAAAGGGAATGTGCTTCCGCATCCAACTGCATTCCCTTCCCTTCCCTCCCCAACCCCAACGCACATCCCTTTCCAACTCCAACTCCATTTCCAGCTCCGTCTTCCAAGTGATTTCGTTTCTTGCTGTCACATTTATTCTTGCTGCTTGATCGGTGATGGATGAGAATGCCTTTATATATTTTACTTCTTTTTTTTTTGGTTTTTTGGCTGCCTTTTTATCATTTATCTTGCCGGGAGCTGCACGTGAAAATGCAACGGTTTCCCGGAATTAGAGCAGAACGTCTTCCACTGTCGCTTCTCCCACTCCCTCCTCCTGCTTCCTCTTCTTCGATCTCTGCCACAACTGCCTCCATCAAATCAAATTTCAGCTGAATAATTACAAAGTTAAATTAGGCCCGTAATTAAAAGTCGTTAAATGTTACGCCAAATTAACTCACGTCTGTTCTGTGTGTTGTTGGCTTATGAAAGTCCCGGGAGAGTTTTCCAACAAGTAAAACCTATTGAAAATGTTTTGGCTATGCTCTCAGCTGTGTTGTGGTTTTCTGCTCCTTCTCCTGGTGCAGGGGAAACCATTGGTGGACGAGGATTGTGAGCTGAATGCAGCAGATACCATGGTAAGAAATGTTCTCTATTGATTTATTCCTCTCCAACTCGAGGTCCAACTCCAATTTAAAGCACGACTTTTGCTGTGATCTCCACGATGAGTCGCCCGAGTTTGTCGAGTGCCAAATGGACTGGCACGAGAAGCTGGAGCCCAACAACGAGCACTTGGAGCAGGCGTACATGTTTGTGAGTACACTTCTAATGCAAACAAAGATCCACAATTATAAACCTTTTTATCCTGCAGTGCACGGCAGAGTGCACCTATAATGAAACAGAGTATCTGGCTGGCAATCGTCAGTCTCTAAATCTGGGCAGGATCAAGGAGCACTTGTCCCAGGAGCTGGACAACGAGGCGGATGAAACGTTGCTCTATGAAACCTATGTAAAGTGTGACAAGCATGGTGAGTTTGCAATTGAAACTCTCTGCAATCTGCTTTGAAATTCACTAGCTAATCTTCACCAGCTCTTGGACAACTCAGTCACAAGGCAGTGCAAGCGTTGGCCAAGCGTCTGACTCCTCATGGCTGTCATGCTTATCCTGGTCTGGTGCTGGAGTGTGTGGCCAACGAGATGATTCTCAACTGTCCAGCACAACGATTTCACAACTCTCCTCAATGCCGGGTTACGAGGGATCATCTGCGTCAGTGCATGGAGTATCTGAAATAGAAATCCTAAAGATGACGCTGCGGCTTGAAAGTGAAATAAAAGCAATCAATCGATTCCAGTTTAATCAGCATCTTGGGCGGACATGGAAGCCTTTGCTCGGCCCAGGCTTAGGCTGAGGAGTCAGTGGAGTGACCAAAATGGTCAGCACAGGCTCATCTTAACAATGTGTCCACTTTAAATAGAGCTCTCCAGTTGAGTTATTGTTGCTTACACGTTTAATGGTTGTCTAAAGTTACGAGTCAGTTTAAATTATGCTAGAAACTTAAATCGGTATTCGGGATCAGCATTGCTTCACCAGATCCCCGTCCAGCTGCAGTCCATCGCATTTCTTCAGCTGCTTGTCGAAGCGTTTGTCAAACTTCTTCGACTGCTTCTCACTCAGCTCCGTCACGGATAAATGCTTGGTGTACTTCTTGGCCAGCTTCTTCTTGAGCTTCTCCAGAAAAATGCCATCGGGTTGCTTGGCCACCAGTTTCATCAACTGAGCAGCCCAGTCAAATTCGTTAATCTCCTCAGTTGCTGTCTCCGTTTGAGCCGCTTCTCCATTCTCCAACTTGGACTTCTTCTTGGGCGGCACATCAGCGTCGGGAATTGTCTCCGCTTCCGTTTTCTGCTTTGCTCCCTTCGCAGCTGCCAATTCAGCTTGTTTGGCCTCCTTCATTTTGTTCAGCTCCTTCTCGAGTATGTCCCAGACCTCAGTGGCCTGGTTCCTGGGCATTCTCATGCAGTTGCCCACGAAGTTCTCGAACTTCGCCTTCTTGCGCGGCACGTTGTCCACACTCTGCAGCCTCTGGAAGGCGTTTCTCAGCTGCGGCGTCAACTGGTACTCAGTGCTGTCCAATATAGCACGAATTATGTCCATCCAGCTCTCCTGCTTCTGGGCATTCTTGTTCCGGGGCTCCTTGGGCACAAAGCTCTGATTCGAGTACTTCTGTGCCTCCGAAATGCACTTGGTGTGCGCCACATACTCCTCCTCGTAGAAGTCCTTCAGGCAGTCCATGCAGGAGACGTTCTTTGTCTTGCCCCGGCATCTCGTTTGGTAGTGCTTCTCTACCGCCGGCTTTTTCACAGACTCGCCGCAAATATTGCATGTAAAGAACACCATTTTTGTAACAAAAGCAGAACGCCGAATAGTCCCACGTGCGCGCTCAGTGTTTTATTTATGCACTGACTATCGTTCATCGATAGCTGTTGAGCTACTGTAATTATCGTAGTCACGTTCGCGCTTGTCAACAGTTTTGCCACTGTTGAGGGAAATTTATCTTTATTGAGTAGAGTGTGATAGCAGGCAGCTATTGATTGAAAACACGATTTCCTCACGCGCTAAATTTGAAATGAAAATTTGCAATTTTCCTAAATTAATTAAAAATTTAATAAAAACAATTTGAAAAAAACAACTAAATCCAAAATTTTGTAAATTAATTAAGTTCAATCTAAAATTGGTTTGGTGCCGTTAGCTCTTCGCGTGGCAAAGTTAGTAAAAAATAAGTAAGAAAATTGTAAATTCGAGAAAAGTCCAACAAAATTTCTAACTTCTAACTTTGTCTAACTTCTTCGATTGCTTCTCACTCAGATCAGTCACAAATACAGTGGCTCACGGCTTAAATGGAGTATGCAATGAATACTTTTCAGTTGAAACTTTAACAGCGTTGAAACTATTGCAACAAATGTGGTATCAAATTAAAGAAAAATGTGTCTACATTAACATAGTAACTCCATTTATTGTCTAAATTTCATTTTAATAAACAAAATAAATATATACATCGAAATACTGCTTATTTTCTAGTTCACAGCTTATTTTATGCAGTCTCGTAAATTTCAAATATTTTGGAAATATGAATAATAATTGATATATTCAGTATTTAGTATGGCAGCCTTTGTTGTCTCTCACAGCTTTAAGCCTTTTTGGCATTGAATCCACCAATGCTTTGTGTACTTCTTAGCCAGCTTATTCGGAACGTTGCTTGACTGCCAGTTTAGTGAACTCAGCAGCCCAGTCAAAGTCGTCCAAGTCGTCAGTCTCCTCAGTCGCTGCTGCTGTTGCTGTTTCTGTATGTGTCGCTGCCCCTTTCTCCAACTTGACCATTCTATCAGCTTTAGGAACTGTTTCCTCTGTCTCTGCTCGAGTCGCTTTATCATTCGCTCGCTTCTCTTTATTCTTCGCAGTTCTCCTAAGCTGATCGTTGAGTCTTGCCCACATTCTCCTGGCCCGTACTCTTGGAATTCCCATGTCCACCACAAAGCACTCGAATTTCTTTATCGTGCACGGCACATTGTCCCTACTCTGTAATCTTCGAAAGTCATCTTTCAGCCAGGGCGATAGCCGATACTCAGTGTTATCCAGTACACCACGTATTATATTCATCCAACTCTCCTGCTGCTGGACTTTCTTCATCTCTTTCCTGTGTTCCTTTTGTTCCACCGAAAAGCACTTGCTATGTCCTCTATACGCTTCCCCGTAGTATGTTTTCCGGCAGTTCATGCAGGTCAAGTTCTTCGCTTTGTGCCCGCATATCAAATGGTAGTGCTTCTTTACGGCTGATTTCATCATGCACTTTCTGCAAATATTGCACCTAAAGGACAACTTACTTGCCACAACATCTGTACGCCGGGTAAGCACATCAGCTTCAGGAACTCTATCCTCTGTTTCTGTTTGCGTCGCTTCCCCATCCTCCACCTTGATCCTGTTCATGGACGGCACATCAGTTTCAGAAACTGTTTCCGCTTCTGCTTTCTGCTTTGTCTCCTTCGCTACGGCTAATTCAACTTTTTCGGCCCATTCGCCAATTGTCAAAAGCTCCTTCTGGAGTATGATCCACATCTCAGTGGCCAGATCTCTAGGCATTCTCAAGCAGTGGCACATGAAGTTCCCGAACTTCGTCTTCCTGCGCGGCACATAGTCCACACTCGTTAGTCTCTGGAAGGCATCTGTCAGCTCCGGCGACAGCTGACATTCAGTGTTATCCAATACAGAACGTATTATATTCATCCAACTCTCCTGATCCACCGTAAAGCACTGTGTGTGCCCCATATACGCTTCCCCGTAGAAGGTTCTCAGACAGTTTTTGCAGGACACGTTCTTCGGTTTGTCTCTGCATATCAAATCGTAGTGCTCCTGTACGTCTAACCTTTTCACACGCTTTCCGCAAATATTGCATGTGAACGCCATAATTCAAAATCAGAGCAGTTTTGTTTATAAGTTGTGTATCACAGCTGCTTAGTTCTGCCCTGCTTATCGTTAATCGATAACTGTTGAGCAACTGTAATTATCGTTGTCCCGTTCGTCAACAGTTCTGTCGCTGTTGAGGGAAATTCATCTTACGCCTCTCGATACATCGATTAAATGTTACCATTTCTAGCTACTGAACAGCTGTTTTCAAACTAAAATGCAACAAAAAAAAACCTTTTTTGTGTTTACAAGTTTAATGTGTATAAGTAGTTAAAATTACGCTAGAAACATAAATCTGAATTCAAGGTCAGCGTTATTTCACCAGATCCCCTTCCATCATCAGTTTCTTGAGCTGCTTGTTGAAGCGTTTGTCGAACTTCTTCGATTGCTTCTCACTCAGATCAGTCACAGATAAATGCTTGGTGTACTTCTTGGCCAGCTTCTTCTTGAGCTTCTTCAGAACGATGCCATCGGGTTGCTTGACCACCAGTTTCGTAAACTCAGCAGCCCAGTCAAAGTCGTCCAAGTCGTCAGTCTCCTCAGTCGCTGCTGCTGCTGCAGTTTCTGTATGCGTCGCTTCCCCAATCTCCAACTTGATCCTTTTAATGGGCGTCTCAGCTTTGGGAACTGTTTCCGCTGTTTGCGTCGCTTCCCTATTCTCCAACTTGATCCTTTTCATGGGCGACACATCAGGTTCAGGAACTGTCTCCGATGTCTCTGTTTGCGTCGACTCCTCTTTCTCCAACTTGATCCTTTTTATGGCCGGTACATCAGCTCTAGGAACAGTTTCCTCTATTCTCCCACTCTCCAACTTGATCCTCCTTTTCACGGGCGGCACATCAGCATCCGGAACTGATTCCTCTGCTTGCGTCGCCTCCTCTAACTCCAACTTGATTCTTTTCACTGGCGGCACAGCTTCAGGAACTGTTTCCTCTGTCTCTGTCAGCGTCGCTTCCCCATTCTCCACCATAATCCTTCTCATGGACGGCACATCAGCTTCAGGAACTGTTTTCGCAACTGCTATCCGCTTCCTTACTGTGAATTCAGCTTTTTCGAACGATTCGTCAAATTTCTCAAGCTCCTTATGAAGCATGTTCCACATCTCAGAGGCCTGACTTTCGGACATTTGCATTTGATAGATCATGTGGTTCATGAAATTCTTTCTCTTCTGCGGAGCATTGGAGCGAGAATCTTCCGTAGTCCGCAGTAGTCTCTTGAAGGCATCTCTCTGCTGCGGCGACAGCTGATCCTCAGTGTTATCCAATACAGAGCGTATTATGTCCATCCACCTCTTCTCATCCACCAAATTGCATTCGGCGTGCCCTTTATACGCTTCCCCGTAGAAGGTTCTCAGGCATCTCATGCAGGACACGTTCTTTTCTTTCTTTGTTTCGTTCCGGCAATACAAATCGTGGTGCTCCTTTACGTCCAACCTTTTTACACGCTCTCCGCAAAGATTGCACCTAAAGGACAACACAATTGCCACTGTTTTCTCTGTTTGCGTCGCTTCCCCATTCTCCACATTGATCCTTCTCGAGGAGGGATTCCTTACTGAGAATTCAGCTTTTTCGTACGATTCGTAAAATTTCTCACGCTCCCTATGGAGCATGTTCCACATCTCAGTGGCCTGACTTTCGGACAATTTCATTCTATAGATCACGGAGCTTATAAAATTCCCTCTCTTCTGCCGAAACTCGTCCTTACCCGTCAGTAGTCTCTTGAAGGCATCTCTCTGCCGCGGCGACATCTGATACTCAGTGTTATCCAATACAGCACGTATTATATTCATCCAATACTCCCGCCTCTGGGCTTTCTTCATCTCTTTCTTAGGTTTCGAAGTGCACTGGATATGTCCTATATGTGCTTCCCCGTAAAAGGTTTTCAGGCAGTTCATGCAGGACACGTTCTTCACTTTGTCCCTGCATATTAAATCGTAGTGCTTCTGTACGTCAAACCTTTTCATACGCTCCCCGCAAATATTGCATGTAAAGAAAATCATTATCCCATGTGCGCGCTGTTTTATTTACGAACTGTTTATCACAGCTGCTAAGTTCTGTACTGCTTATCGTTAATCGATAGCTTTCACTGGCGTTCGCGCTTGTCAACAGTGTCACAACTGTTGGGGGGAAATTCATCATTGTGCCTATCGATGAGCCGACTAAATGTTATCGGCTAGCTGCTCAACAGCTGTGGCGCAATGTGGCTGTCTGTGTTGAAATTCCAACGCCAAAGATTGCATGGAGCTATTCGAACGGTGACAGGACGCAGCTTTAGGATGAGCAGTACACCAGTGACAGCAGTTGCCAAGGATACTGGCCAGCAAATGCAGCCCGCCAAATATGAGCGCCAGCCGAACGTGTTGCGCAAGAAACTGTCGTCTGTCGTTCCGGGCTCTGTGAATCTCCAGGTGCTGGGAGCAGGCGCCAACGGAGCTCCCAGCGCAGTTTACCTGTTCACGGACCAGTCACGCTATCTCTTCAACTGCGGCGAGGGCACCCAGCGCCTGGCACATGAGCACAAGACGCGTCTGTCGCGATTGGAACAGATTTTTGTGACGCGCAACACGTGGACGACTGTGGGCGGATTGCCTGGCCTGGCGCTGACCATACAAGATGCTGGGGTGCGTAGTGTGGGACTGCATGGACCTCCCCACCTGGACACCATGCTCCAGAGCATGCGTCGCTTTGTGGTGCTCAAGAATCTGCAGATGCAGACGATAGACAGCACGATCTGTGGCCAGTTTGAGGACTCCATACTGAGTGTGGAGTCGGTGGTGCTGCGCAGCGAGGCGCAGCCAGAGAAGCCAGTCATCAGCTACATCTGCAAGCTGAAGCCGCGTCCAGGTGCCCTCAATCTCGTCAAGTGCGTGGAGCAGGGAGTTCCACCAGGTCCTCTGCTGGGTCAGCTCAAAAATGGTCAGGATGTGACGCTGCCGTGTGGCAAGGTGGTGCACTCCTCGGATGTCACCGAGCCCGGCGAGACGGCGCTTTCCTTTGTGTTTATCGATGTGCCCAGCTTGGATTACTTGGCATCTCTGGAGGCACAATCCCAGCGTTACAAGCAGCTGGCGGCATCAGAGCTCACGGAGGTGGCCCTGGTGGTGCACTTCAGTCCTCCCGAGCTGGCGAATCATGTGGAGTATGGCAGGTTTATGGATGCCAACTTCTCCCAGTGCACGCAGCATATTTATCTCAACTCGGCGAGGAATCCCTTTTCCGGCTATGCAGCTGCCCATCGCATTCAGTATCAGCTCCATCAGCTGGCTCCTCAGGTGTTTCCGCTGCTGGCGGAGTCCGTGGAGCTGCAGCAAAGCTGTCCAAGCACAAATCTTAGTCACAGCTTGAAGAAAACCAAGTTGGAGGAGGAAAAGGAGGTGGATATCAAGTCCGAGTTTAAGGATGCAGCGAAAGAAACGGATCAGGGTGTGGCTGCCATGACCAGCTTTCATCTGCGACCCAAGAAAGGTGAGTCAATGATTATTTATGAATGGAATCAGAAGTATCTCAACGATTACTTCATCCAGGTTTGGATCGCACGCTGGAATCGAAGCTGACGCCCGAGGAGTACGTTAAGGAGATTCACGCGCTGCCGGGAGTGTCGGAGCTGCTCGCCCAGCTCAAGAGTGAGACACAAGGCTGCCAGGCGACGGACGACAGCTATCCACGCATCATATTCCTGGGCACAGGTTCCTGCATTCCAAACAAGACGCGCAACGTCAGCTCCATTCTCATCCAGACGGCGGCGGAGGCCTTCATGCTGCTCGACTGTGGCGAGGGCACCCATGGCCAGATCGTGCGCCTCTACGGAAGGGAGCGTACGCGGGAGATCATGCGCCAGCTGCAGGCGGTTTATGTCTCCCATTTGCATGCGGATCATCACATTGGACTCATCGGCCTGCTGACCGAGCGCCAGCAGCTGGAGCCGGAGCAACCTCTGCTGTTGTTGGCTCCCCGTCAAATCGAGCCGTGGCTGCAGTTTTACAATCGCCAAATTGAATCCATTGCGGATGCCTACACGCTGGTGGCCAACGGCGAGCTGCTGGAGCATCCATTGACGGGCGAGGAAGTGGAACGGCTGGGCATTGCCTCGATTGCCACCTGCCTGGTGCGACACTGTCCCAATGCCTTCGGCCTGAGTCTAACGCTGCGCGCACAGCACGAGGGAGCTCCCATCAAGGTGACCTACAGCGGCGACACGATGCCCAGCGACGACTTGGTCGAGCTGGGCCGCCACTCAACGGTGCTGATACACGAGGCGACCATGGAGGACGACCTGGTGGAGGAGGCGCGCATCAAGACGCACAGCACCATCTCGCAGGCCATCCAGCAGGGCAGGCTCATGCAGGCCAAGCACACCATTCTCACCCACTTCTCGCAGCGCTACGCCAAGTGTCCCCGCCTGCCCAGCACCGAGGACATGCAGCACGTGGCCATTGCCTTCGACAACATGCAGGTGACTGTCGAGGACTTGCGGCACTATCACAAGTTCTATCCGTCGCTGCTGGCCATGTATGCCGAGTACACCGAGGAGCTGGAACAGCGGGCGGTCAAACGGGAGCTCAAACAGGAACGGAAACGGAAATTGGCCCCAACGTGATTTCAGTTGAAACGTGAACGATAACGTGATGTTTATACCTTAACATTGTGATCTATTGAAGGGATTCTTTGATGTTCAAATCATGATTAAGTATGCTTAGTAAACATATTTATATAAAAAATCATAAATATTCTGCATTTAATTTTTCCATTTTGTGATTTGGAATAATATCTGCCAGTTCACAATAATATTCAGCGTATAAACATTGCAATTTGTACTGAAATTTCACGTTATCGTTCACGTGTAAACTTAGGCATTTGTCTTTAATTTAAGCTGATTGTTGAACTACTTACAATTAACAATAAAGAATTATATTTTCCATTAGAAAACTCGAGTTGTTGTTGTTGTTGGTGTTTTTGTTTAATTTATTTACTTAATACGCATTCGCTTGCAACAGGTGTCTGTGTATTATTAAAACGATCATAAAATTACAAATGATTTTCTTGCAATTTGTTTTTTTAGTTCTGCAATATTATGATTAATAATTTATTATTAGTCGAAGGGCACTTGTTTGTTTTTTCATTAATGAATTATTACTATTATTTTCTTTTTTTTTCAAGTCAATAAACATTTCATTTTTAAGGCACTTTTGTGTTTAACATTTTTATATATTTTCATTTCTGGTGATTTTTTTATTTTCTGTTTTTTTTTTTTTTGGAAATTAGCTGTGACTAGTTAAAATTAGTAGATAAACAAAATTAAAAAAAGTATATAAAATATCGCTGGTGATATTTGGTGTGTGTGTGTCTGTGTGTGGTTGTGTGGGAAAAACTTCTGGTTAATATAATTATATATTCTTTTTTTTGGTTTTATAAATTAACATAATTTCAACATTTTCTTTAAAAATAAATAAATAGTTGTACATTATTTAAATTAAAGAGAAAACACTTTATCGGCAATCGGCAAAGATAACAACAATTAAAATTATTATTATTATTATTGTTGTTGAACTGCAATTCAAATAAATAATTAATAATTGCTATTGCCTTGGCTGCGGTTCAAGTTATTAGACTACAAATTCATTAAGATTAGAAATAAACCTTTGCATAGTTTTTCACTTCGATTTCTTTAGGTTTTCCCCCATTTCTCTCGGCCAAAACAAAGCAAATATCTCAACGGTTCGCGACGGGATCTCTCGATCCCGATCCGATTCAGGCTCGCTCCACATAGTTGCCGGGGAATGTGCCAAAGCAGCCGGTGCGCTGGGAGGTGCCCACGAACCAACCGTCGTCGCACTTCTCCAGCACATGCACCAGATCCCCCTCGAAGATCTCCAGCTCATCCGAGTTCTGTGGCCGATACTTGTAGAGTGCGCGATAACTGTAATCGAATCAAATCAAATAACATTAGGTAACATAATCATTATTGTATTTAACTAAAGCCAACTCACGTCAATGGCTCGGAGCTGGTGTCCACGTGGAGCGCGTCTGTCTTGTGCAGCGTCCTGGTATCCTTCAGGATACCATTCGGTGGCTGGGATCCATTCTGTGTCAGCGTATTGAACTCGTTGTTGATATTTGTGCGCAGCACGTCCAGATTCGGACGCAGATTTGTCGTGCTCTGACTGCTGATGACGGTCGTGGTTCTGGCCGCAATATCCTCGGCTCCAATATCGGTTAGCACCTGAAAGAAAGATGAAAAATTAAATTTTAATAACATTGGATTTGATAACAGTTCGACAAAAGATAGACAAAGTTTAAACAAAGTTTTTTTTTTTTATAATAAGGAGATAGAATTTTATATTGATTAAAAATAATTAAATTAAATATTATAAAAATAAATAATAAAAATATTTTTATACAATTTTATTTGTAAAACATTGGAAATTTTAAAGAAATTTTATTCTTCTTCTAATTATAGATTTTTGATATTAATTTAAGAGTTTTGGCTCGATGAAAAGTAACAAAAGTATTTAAATTATAAACATCAATAAATTAATGACTTTACTTTTAAACTTGTAGAGGAACTTACCTCAACATAGGAGACTGGGAAAATGCCCTTGCGATTGGCAATTTTGCCCTCGAACCAATTGCCGTCGACTCGCCGTGTCAGTGTGACCAGCTCGCCCTTGTTCAGGGAGAGTTCCACGCCGGACTGAGCCTGGAAGTTGTACTTGGCACGTGCCTGACCCTCCGAGGGACGTTTGGCGGGGGTGCGGGCGCCATCGCGGCTCACAATCTAAGCAGGAAGAGAAAGGACATCATAATTGATGATTAATATATAATAGAAATCCAGGCTAGGAAAACTTGCACCCACCTCGACGTAGCTGGCGGGCAGCAGACCAATCATCGCATTGTGCTCACCCTCATACCAATTGGGATCGATCTGACGCCGTATGTAGATGGTGTCGCCCTTGCGGAACGAAAGCTCCCTAGAAAATGTAGAACATTAAAAGTATTGGTAAATAAATCTAAGTAATTTTGAAGCTTACTTGGAAGTCTGTCCCTGGAAATTGTAGAGCGCCCTGGCGACCGTTTTGGGTCCCACCAGCGATTTGAGTGTCACGTCTGTGGGGAAATCATCGTAGCGATTTAAGGCAATCGGTGACTTCTGTGAGGGTGTAAAGTTGTCGGTGTGTCGTCGCGAATTCATGTCCTGCAGCTCCTGTAGATACTTCCGTCTGCGCTCCTCGTGATACAATTTCTGCATATGCTCCGCTTGTCGTATGGCTAATTCCTCCTCCGATACGTTCTGTTTATACTCATGCCTCAACGGTGTCTTGAAGTGTATATTCACGTCTGTGTCGGAATAATAATTAGATTTTATATAGAATATTTATGCATGCATTTAGCTGGGATTTGATCAAAGCAATAACCAAAAGCTGTAGCCAAAATTCAGTTGCGTTATCAATAGATTTCTGTTGGTTCTCCCTGCTCGACTAAGAAAATACCCTGTAGCCAAGAGTGAAGAAAACTAGAAGAAAAATGCTTTTCATAACAAAATAAATAAAATATTACCAAAGATGCCAAACCATGAACAAAATGACTTTCCTCATGAAAATGTGTAGTTTTAATAAAGTTACAAATCAGCGGTGGGCATGAAATCTGGATTCTGGAGCACTACAGCAACATAAACAACAACAGCCCTATTAAAGTTTGACTAAGTTGGGAGCAGCTGCTGCTCCCGGAGCCACTGCGTGCCCATCGCTGTTATAAACGCTTGAAATTTGATAAGAAATGTTTACACCCTTTGAGAAGATTTTAAAAATGACGAGGTAGATTTATTGTTGATACTAAAAATAGCAACAAGTGTATGACGAGCTAACCGCAAAATAAAATAGTCGCCGTTGTTATGAAACCGTAGATGCTTCGCTTTTCTTATCTCTATCTCTATCACAAACTGTAGCTGTATCTGCAACTGTCTACGTATCTGTATCTCTAACTGTAGCCGTAGACGCTGCTTTAGTTGTAGTTATGGCTCGAGTTGTGCATGCCAATTGGTTTGCAAATAAACAACGTTAGCTGACACTGTCTCCATCTCCGTCTGTGTGTTGAATGTTGTTGATCGCACGCCTCGCTAACCAGATAGCGATCAGAGATAACCCAACAACCCAAGACCAACTTGGGAAGATAGAGATAGCGATAGAGATAGAAGAAGAGGGCAAAACATAGAGAGAATAATGTGTGAGAGTAGCGCATTTACAAGTTGAAAATTGAATTAACATTTCTCCATTGTATCGAAAATGAGCCGCAATTGAAGTTAATGCTCGTTAGGTTTCCACTGATAGCCAAATTGAGACAAAGTGGTGCAACACTGGTGGGGAGTGGGTTAAGTGGGTTGAGTGGCTTGAGTGGGTGACCAAACTGACAGCAAGTGCTAATTGACTTATTGCTTTTAGTGGTTTTTATCTGTAGCCCGGGTAATCAAAAGTGTAATTTGAATACAAGTACTAGACTCGTTAGATGAGTCAATTCGAATGCTGAGGGGTAAGCTAAAGAATTGTGGAAAATATATGTACATACATATATATCAAGTATTCTATAAATTCTTTGTGTAGAAAAACTATAGGTTGTGTACATTCTACTTCAATAACATTCTAATAAGTGATAAAAATCAAGAAAAAGCTTCAAAATTCCTCATTATTCAATCTCCCAGGGTATCTACAGTAGGGTGTCCCTATTTGGTCAGTCAAATGTAATAGTTACGCATACGTATTCATTAGGTCCCAAAGCACTCAGAAATAAATTTTTACCTCAATCGGAGTATGATAACCCGTGCCGACTTGGATCGGAAAATTCCAAAATTATATGGGACCAAAAAAAAAATTTTTTTTTTTAGTTTTTTATTTTTTATTTTGTTTATTAGGTCCTAAAGAACTCAAAACCAAGTGTTCACCTTGATCGGAGTACGATAACCCATTCAAATTTGCATCGAAACATGAAAAAACTGTAATTTAACACTGATTATACATGTTTCGATGATTTTTCATGTTTTGATGCAAATTTGAATGGGTTATCGTACTCCGATCAAGGTGAACACTTGGTTTTGAGTTCTTTAGGACCTAATAAACAAAATAAAAAAATAAAAAACTAAAAAAAAAAAAATTTTTTTTTTTGGTCCCATATAATTTTGGAATTTTCCGATCCAAGTCGGCACGGGTTATCAAACTCCGATTGAGGTAAAAATTTATTTCTGAGTGCTTTGGGACCTAATGAACAGAACTAGCCCGTATGCGTTTAAAAATATTGACTTTGACCAAATAAGGGACACCCTAATCTACAGCATTTGGGAATCTCTTAATGAAAGGAATGCAATTGAAAATTAAAGACGTATTGAGCGTGATATTCAAAGATTGAGCTATGATAATATAACTCCTAACTTCTTTATGTAATTCCTAGTCTCTTACAGGGTATCTTACTTATAGCAACACCCCTTTGTTATATCCTAAAGTGGCAAAAGCCTCGGTTAATCAGCTGTCATAAGTAACTGTAATCAAAAACAAAATAAACCTCCAAAAACTCATCTCATCATCTGTGTTGATTTATGAGGCTAACAAGATGTCTAAACAAAAAGTTAACAAACTTTAAGTCAAATTAACTATCTGTCACGACCTTGTTTGGCAGAGTCGTAAGATATTTAAAAAATTTACATAAACTCAGCGAGTGAACTATTCACGAACTTGAGAGTGAATAACAGGCGAATAGAACTCAGCTGATATGAATGAATATGAATACTATAAATGCGTTACAAATCAATTAAGAATGCACGCATTTAAAATAATTGCGCAGCTGAATTTACATACATACATCAAAGCGCCTTAGACTCCCTTCCTCCCCCTCTCCCCCTTAACACCCATCGATCACCAAACAAATAAATTGGAAATTTCTTTTTGTACAATTGTCGAAGAGACAATTTCATGGCAACTTATTTGGGGGACACAAAAAAGCAACTTGAGCAACTGCACAAATATTTGTGTTTACACAGTGACAAAATGCTGAAAAAAGGCCATAAACTATAAAGCATAAAGCGTCACAAAACAACAACAACAACAACAAGTACAGCAACAAATTGTTGTACAACAAAAAGTTTAATTGTCACTTGAGGAGATTTTTCACTTTCACTGATTTGTGTGTTTGTGGCGCCGCAAATTGCAGCGTTTTGAAAGTGTTGCCGATTTTCATCTTTCACTGCACTTACACTACACGACACTGCACTACACACACATACACTGCACTACACATGAATACAACAACCAGTCATGCCGGCTTTTCTGCGGCTTTTCCTGTTAATTGTTAATATGCTAAAGAGCCAGACAATTGGATATTATTTTAGTTTTTGCTTTGTTATCCGCTTTTCTCCTCCTACTTCTCCCCTTCACTACTTAGTCACACTTTCAATCAATCAAAATCAGAACAACAACCCAACAGTTAAGTAGCTGGGAAGGCTACACTCGACCAGCTGATAAACCTATCATCAAGTCGCGAACCTGAAACCGAATCCGATTTTACGATCGATTTGAGTTTCTTCTATCTTCCGCTCGCGATGCGGCACGTACCCAACTTGACTGTAGCACGCGTGGCGCTCAACTGAAACTGAAACTGAAATTGAAATTGAAACTGAATGAAACTGAAAGACTGAGCAACTGAGAGACTGAGCAACGGAGCAACTGAGCAACTTGCAGATTGAGCGCCAAAAGTCTTTCGGTTGAGTAAATCGTTTAGTTATCGTCGTAAATACTACGAATGCCGTTTCATTTGGGCGCCCTCAAACCTCACGTTTAGTATTCCGACAATTCCAGTTGCTTCTTCTGCTTCTTCTTCTCTCTCTCTTTTACTTGTCAAGATTTATAGTTGTTGTCTGAATTACTCACTGCGTACAGTGGGTCAAATAACACATTCACATACTTGAATTTGAGAAGATTCTTCTAACAGCAGCGTTTCACATTAACGTCTATGTTAATTGACTTAACTGCCAATAAAAACATTATAAATTAAGTTGTAGTTTTCTTTTTGGGGTGTATCTTTTTATAGTGAAATTAATGCTTTGAAATAATAGTTTAGTCATTTTAAGATTGAAGATTAGATAAGGATATTGAAAAGGAAAGTGAGAAAGATAAGAAGAGTTAAATATAGGGACAGACTCGAATAGAGAAAGAAATATTGAGAGAAAATAGATAGAAAGGGATAGAAAAAATACACAGATGGAAAAATGAATAGAGAATGATGTAAAAAGATCGTGAGGTATTTTTTTTTGGACAAATTAAATTCTTTATCTAAGAAAATGTAAAAATTTTGTAGTCAAAAGTGTTAAAATGTTTCATATAAGTGTCTCACATTTTCGAACTATTTCTACTATATTATTCTATTATTTTTCCTAGAAATTTTCATTTTTTATGATACTATTTAAGTTTTTAATCAGTTAAGTAAGTACTTGTACCACTGTACCAATTATAGGATCAGTCATAAGATCGTTAAACCGCGAAAAGCTCGCACGAAGCTTTTTATCAAAAGCTTGCTCGAAACGTGAGTGGCATAGCAAAAAGCTATCTCTCTCTTCTTACTAGGCTCTATCTAACTCGTCGTATCTCGTGCGCTCTCTTTGTTTGACGCTCTCTCTCTCTCTCCGTCAGACGTTATCGCTGGATAACAAGTCTTGTTCATTTTTGCACAGAGAATAAGCGTGAGAAAGCGCCCAAGAGGAAGGTCGTTTAGTCGAATGAGAAAGTCTGTCTTGTGTCAAAGGGGGCGTGGCAAGTGGGCTGGCCTGCGCCTTTTACTTGCTTTCTTCTTGCTTCGAATACTAACTGCCGCTTTGTTGTTGTTGCCTCTGCTGCTGCTGCTGTTGTTGCAACTGTTGCTGCTGCCACCTGAGCAGTGGCATGGAGCCGCCAATGGCATGACGATTGGCCAAGTACGCCTGACGCTGTCCCGGCAACGGCAGCGGCGTGTGTGGCAAGCCCACAATGTGATAGCTCACATCTCTGACCGCCGTTGGAATCGAAGTTGCAGTTGCAGCAAAGGCTGGCGGTGGTGGCAGCATTGGCGCACTTGTCTCATAATCAAAGCTGCGTCGTATCCAGAGCAACTTGCCACAGTTGGGCAAATCGCAGACGCTGCGATGAAGTGTGGCAGGTGTTATCTTCTCAGTGTTGTTGTGTTGGTCGATGTTGTTGTTGTTGTAGTAGCTGCTGTCGGCGCCGCTGCTCAGCGGACGCTGCGGCCAGTTGTTGGCATTGTTGTTGTGGCGCCACCAACGCTGCTGCTGCCGCTGTTGCTGCTGGCGTTGAAAGTGCGTGCTGTTGTCATCTGTCAGCTCTAAATCATTGCAGCTGCCATGGAGCTTCTGCTGCTGCTGCTGCTGCGTCTCTCGCCAGTGCACGCGATTGCCGCCAGCAACAGTTGCTGAGGGAATGCGTCTGTTGCTGCTGTTGTTGTTGCTGCTGTTGTGGTTGCCATGGAGATGCTGGCCTGCGTAGGTGTTGCTGCGTCGCGGCGCAAGTGTTTGATGTATCATACTTTGAATTATTTTTATGATAATTCTTTTCTTTTCTTTCGTTTTTTCTGCACTTGCCACACACTCAAAGTTGCATTATGTAAGCGAGGGGAGCGCGTTCTATTTTTGCCACATTTAATTAGGAAATGTTGGCCGAGTGCGGCACGACGATACGGACGTTTTTGGCACGGAAAAGTGAAACTAACTAAATTGTAGACTAACGGTTTACCTGGGCTCTGGCCAATTGTTTTGTTGCCACATTTTGGCCATGGCAACGTCTCTCCCTTGCCGGCTTTGGGGGTGGCTTTCCACTCGGCAGTCGGCTCGTGCCTTGGACAGGTGTCGCGTGGTCGTATTAAGCGGGTCAACATTGCCACTGCCCACCTGCCCGCCTCTCTGTCCCTCTGTCTGACTCTCTGTTATTGGTACTATCGATTAATTTGGTCAACTAATGCCGGTCGCACCTTCAAAATGAAATTGCAGCATTTGCGGAAATTTTGTTGCGGTAGTAAAAAGCAAATGGAATTTCACAAAGGTCACTGAATGTGCCGAGCGCACGCAGAGGCGTAGTTTTCAACAAAATAAAAGGGGGCGGTAATAAATTCACTGATTGAAAAGAATTTTTAGATAAATTAATTATTTTTAGGGTGGAATTGAACTTTCTGAATGAAATGAACTTAAAAAAGCAATGATCAAAAAATCTTTTTTTTTGATCGGTTAAAATGTTTTTTTTTTTTTTTGGTGTAGGTTTTACTAATGTAATTGTGCTAAAATAGCACCTTCACATTAGAAAAAAATAGTATTAGTACAAAACAGACCCATGAACAATATGTGGGGATGTCCTGGCTGACTAAAATTTAGCTTCAAGGGTTAAAATGTAACAGGCAAGCTACATACAATTTTAAAGCTTTTTTTTTTTAAATGACAGGTAGTATATATTTTTGCTTTTCATTCCTAAGAATTTAAAAATACACGTTTGACTACAACTGACGGGGGAATCGAACCCAGTTTTTTCAAACAAAAAGTTCTAATTATGTGACAGGTCGGCGAATCTAGCCAGTGAGCCACTGGACCACAAAATTGTAGATCTACTATCAGAAATATTCTCTCTAAAACAATTTTAGTACACTCAAAAGAAGGTTCCCTACGAATGGTATTCAATATTAAAATATATAATAATATTTTCTATTATATGTTTTAGTGTTATGAAACTTCTCACACAATAAACACTATCGAAAAGATAAATTTCGCATGAAAGCAAATATCCAAAACCATGACTTTTTAGTACATTTCATTAAGAGCAACATAGCCAATTTTCACTCCTTAAAAACCGAATAAATTTTTAAGTATTGAGTTTTTAGAACATCTAATTTTAGTACATCTCAAAGCAGCGTATTTAGTTCAGCGAAGCACAAAATCGGGAGATCACTTAGCGTAGATCGAGGGAGCGATCGCCTCACTCACCTGTACCTGTACCTGAGTCAACTTGATCACCATTGGTGTGGTGCGCGGAGTGGGGCTCATAGGCCGTGGACGACAGGCCCTTGAGTGGCGGCTGTGGTGGGATTGGTGGTGCGGCGCTCGAGTCAAAATCTGCGCCAACAATAACAATACAATAGGGATAATTTTGGGAGAATAAATAAACCAATTAAGGGATGGGAAACCCGAAAAGAAACACTACGATATTAGGAGCAGAGAGCAACTGAAGCATGGTAACCCTTAAAACACACCCACCACTGCATCACTGAGAAGTTGTTACCTGTGTTACCTTTGAATGTAACCGCCATGCTGCGCTTGAGACGTTCCAGAGTGTTGGCACCCCCAGCGGCACGCTTGGATGTGGCTGAGGCGGTGGTGGTTGCGGTGGTGGTTGCATCTGCACCATCGGGCACATAACGGGCCTTGGGGCGATGCATTTGTGGATCGAACTTTTGGTTGGCAAAGATGTCACCAAAGCTGCTCTGTGTCTTCGCTGGCCTGATGGGCGATGTGGAGCTGGCGCGCACCACTGCACCACCGCCACCACTGCGTAGTGGTTTCCTTGGCAAAGCCGGCGTGCGTTCCGGATGCCTGTGAGCCACCCAATCGCCGCTCAAATGTGGCGAAATATCGTGAACATCACGCAGATCCGCCAACGAGGTGGACAAGTAGCGTTGGGTCACATTTTGTGACTCTCCTGGTGGTGCTGGTGGCTCTGGTGATTCGTAGCGACTGCGCAGACTCTGCACCTGCCCGGTGTTGGTGGTGGTGCAACTGTTGCTGCTGTGGCTGCGCGTCGGACTTCCTCGGGGCAACAGCTCCCGCTTCAGTGCCGCCGTCTTGCTAATGATGTCGATGTGGGGCATCAACAGACCGCGCTGCCTTCTCCTGCCGCGTTCCGGCGACGGGGTTGCACCACGCAGCTCAAACTTGTGGGTCAGGTGCGTGACATGATCTGGTGTGGTCTCCGGCAATGCCTCCGTAGCATTGGCCAAGGCGTCTTTTGATCCTGCATTGAATTCAGGATCGCTGCGCGCCTTCCGCAGCGAACTAAGCCCAAAAAAATCACGCCGTTCATTGGATTGCTCCCGCTGAATGCTCTCGAATTTCTGCTTGATCTTCTGCACCTCCCCGGTGTAGACCCGCTGCAAGTAGGAGCTGGAGCAGGCGGAGACCTGCGACTGCGGCGACAGACTTCTCGAACGGTAGTAGGCATCGTACAGCTCAAGACTGCCATCGGGCGAACCATGCTCGTAGCTGAGCAGCTCGTGATCCTCTTGATCCCGCTCCCGCTGCAGTTCGTCTCCTTCTGGTGCTTCGGGTGGACGATCGGGCGGGCTGTGCAAGTGAAAATTTACCCTCGCAGCGGGGCGTTCGCCAAAGACACCGCTCAGATCGGTCAGGGAGTTGCTCAGCTCCGTGTGGACATGGACATGACTGTGCCTCGCCTGCTGACGGGCCTGCATATTCTGCTCGATGAGACGCATAACCTCCGCCTCATCCGGCGAGCTGTCCTCCCTGGCGTGATAGACGGTCTTCGGTGGCTCCTCGAACTGGCGATCCTCAAAGTATTGTATCTTCTGGTTGATGGGATTCTCCTTGGACTCCTCCTTGGGCTCTGCTGGGTCGGCCTTGACTGGTTTCGGTTCACTTTTGGGCTTGGGACGTGGCGGCACATCTGGTGGCTTGGTAAGCGTCAGTTCGGCGTTCTTGGCTGCGATGGCACCGCGAGTCTCCCTGGCCACGACGACAGGAGACTGACTGCGTGTGGCACGCGGCAATGTCTGGGGCTGTTGCTCCTCCCGCTTGCGGAGAACTGGGCCCAACAGCTGCTCCTTGGTGATGCTGGAGTTGCAGCGTACTTTTAGCGTGT
Organism: Drosophila recens; assembly: GCA_037043495.1. Lineage (NCBI taxonomy): Eukaryota > Metazoa > Arthropoda > Insecta > Diptera > Drosophilidae > Drosophila > Drosophila recens. The sequence continues at coordinate 145,335 of JBAMBJ010002968.1, read as the reverse complement.
TGGCATGGCTGCTGGGCTTCGAACCCTTCTCCACGGTGACCACATAGTGCTCCTCCAAGGCGTGTTTGCGATTTCCCGCATAGATCTCGTTCAACTGCTGGGTGATCTTCTTGATTTGATCCTTGGACAAGGTGCTAACCAAATCGTTGCTCAAATGACGTTCTGGCTGATGTGGATCCTTTGACTCCTTTTGCTCCCTGGGCTGGGCATCCCTGCCCTCCAGGCTGCTGGCCAAGTCAGCAACTGTATTGCGTCGCCATTGACGCTGGACAGGCGGCAGTTGGGCCTCCGCCCGCTGTTGCTTCAGCAGCTGCATCTGCTCGAAGTTCTCCCGCAGATCCTCGACAGACTTCTGCTTGGCATGCAGCGCCTGATCCGCATCGTGACGCCACTTGATCTCGTTCACATCCTTGGAACGAAAGTGCAGATCGCGATCCCGCTGATCATCCTGCAGCTTACCTACCAGATACTGCAGCTCCTTCTCTGCTCGCTCGTGGAGACGCACCTTGCGCCACTCGTCAAAGTTCAGAAGTTCCGCATCCTTGCGCAGCGGATGAAAGTTGCTCGCGGACGTGGCCCGCTCCAGTTGCCCCACCCGCTCCAAGGTGCTGTAGAAGCGATTCAAGTCCGTGAAGCGCTCGCAATTGTTACGATACCGACAACTGGGACTGTGCCGCTCCAGATACGTCAGGGAGGTGGCACTGTGCGCCAGCTCACCGCACTGATAGAGGCCGTTAGGTGTTGCTCCACTCGCCTGGCGCTTGCTGCGATCGTCGGCGCTGCTGAGACTGCTTGCCCGCGCCACCACCTGCTGATCCTTGTCCTTGTCCTGGCGCTGACTCGACCGCAGGCTGTCGATGCGCCGACGCGAGGGGGAGCGCACCTCCCGCTGCGGCGTTTGTGGCACGCGCACCTCCCGGGTGGGCGAGAAGCGTCGCTGACCCACCAACCCCTCGCCCTGCGGCGACTGTGGACGCGCAATGTCCGTGACGGCCGCGGGTCGCATGTAATGTTGTCCCTTATTCTCGTACTTCCACACGAGATCTTCGATGCAGCTGGGAGGTCCTTGGCCTTGGCCTTGTCCTTGTCCGGTATAGTCATAGACATCCTCGCCACCGTAGGGTGGCTCGTGCAGCGAGCTGTACCTGTACTCGGTGGTGCCACAGTTCGCCGCCTGTGGCAGGGAATGCGGTGTCTGATTTTGGACTTGAATGTGGGTTGTCTGCTTGGCATTGTAATCGTTCCAGAAGTTGGTCTTCTCCCGCACCGTTTCAGTGTAGGACTGCCGAGCTAGGGCCGGTGGTTGCTTCGATTTCAGCGTGGCGGTCTTGGCTGGTTTCCCGGCGGTGCTGGCACGTTTGCGTGGCACGTGGCCCTCACTGCGACTGGTCTGCAACGGCGGCAGGAACTTGGTCGGCTTCGATTTGCCCACATAGGTCTTGGGTGGTGCAATGGGAGCGTACTCCTGTCGCACTACCGAGTCAATGGAGTAGGTGGAGTTGCTGCGCGGCAAGCTGTCGTTGGAGGCGCTGCGGTGCACGGTGGCAATCGCCTTGACGACCTGCCCCTTGCCGCACTTGGGCAGGACCTTCTTGAAGGCGCGACTGCAGTCGAGCAGGTTCTGTGGCCGCACCTGGGGAAAGCACATGGTGTGGCGCGTGGTGGTGCTAACGGTGCTGTGACGCAGGCGTGGCAGGGACTTGCTGCGCGTGTGTTGCGCCTTGCAGGTGGCATAGGAACGCACCGCCTCGCGCACCTCCTGCGGCGACTTCAGCGAGGGATCCCGCAAGATATTCGTGCTGGCCTCGAAGTTGGTGCGACCCGCTGGCAACGTGTTCTCCAGACGCTTCTTCTCCTCGGCAAAGCTGCGCTCCTTCGAGATGCTCCGGCCAAAGGCCACGGGACTGCGGCTCGAGTGACGCAGCGCGAGCAGACGCGCAGGACGACGACTCGGACTCACGGAACGCAGCCTGGCGTGGTGCTGGTGCTGCTGCTGATGCTGCTGCACACGTAGCAGGCAACCATCCTTGCTGCGCGTCTCCTTCGTTGCCGTCAGCGTGGCCAACAGCGTAGACACCGCGCCCGTCGACTTCGACCGACAAATGGGCTCCCGTCGCGAAGAAGAGACCTTGCGCAGGGTTAGGGTATTACTGCCCCCGGGTGGCTGGAAGCATTGGTCGTGCCGCGACTTGGAGCAGCTGCTCATTACCTTCTCCACACGCACGGTGCTCTTCGTGCACGAGGATCGTCGATTGGGTGGCAGTGGAGGCGCCTCCTGTTGCTGCAGCTGCTGCTGTTGCTGCTGCTTCTTGCTCAGCGGTATAAAGGAGGGCAGATTCTTAGAGAAATGCGAAAACATCTTGTTGCCTGTTGAAGTAGCAGCTGATGGAGGCAGTGGTGGTGGTGGTGGGGGAGGCGGTGGCGGCGGAGGTACTGAGAAGGTTGCTGCCACTTGCTGTGGTTCTTCCTCAGCTTCTTCAAGCGGTTTCGTGCTGACGCGTATTTTGGTAAGCGTTGGCGTTATCTGTATGAATTCGAATTCTTCCACAATTTCTTATGTTGGGAAGGGGAAAGATATCATATTAGGATCGGTACGGCAGCGACATTTAGAGGGTGCCCGGTAAGTGCTGCAGTGCTGTAACTCTGGTATAACAACTTCTAGTGAGAGCAGTGGGTGTGTTGAACAGTATACCAAATAGTTAAGAAAAGAGTAGAATCAAGTTAAGGTTAAAAGTTATAGAGCTCCGTCAGAAAAAAGAGAGAACCAACACCTTTGAAGAATTAGTAATAACTGCTACTTAGCTCTAGTTATTAGTTATTATAATAACTACATTTTTAAGATTTCCAACTAAGTCTTACCTTTGGGTTTCTCGGGCGCTGGCTTACGGAAGCCCAGCAACGGAGGTTCTCCACCCGCCTGCAGACTCTTGTAAGCTTGTCTCTGCTCCACCGGGCTCAGAGGGCTGCTCACTGGTAGCTCCTTTTTGCGGAAGACTAGATTGGAATCACTGGTGTAACCAGATTCTTTGGCCAGAGCTCTGCATAGAAAGATACGATATTTGTTATTAAGACACTTCTTAGGATTTTCATGAGAGCTCTCCTACCTTGACAAGTTGCCTTCTGTGTAGAGCGGCGATAGTTTCGATTGCTCCAAATTCTATACAAATAAAGGAAATAATTGTTTATTAAAATTCAGTTAAAAAAGGGTTTTCCAAGTGAAACGACGTAGGAATTTGATTTACTTTCTTGCAAAGATTAGTAATTCGGGTGCCTTCTTCATTTGTGGACGCAATGATGCCTCAACTAAACTAAACTATAACTATAACTAAAACTTACTGAGTAATTATCAAAATCATCGACGAATTCTATGATAATACGCGGTATGCGTGTATGTTCTCTGAGCCACTTTACGTTAAGCATAACAAAAAGGGGGAAATACAATAATAGGCAGAGAGAACAATATATAAAATGTACTTTTAATTACTGGGTAAAAGGATTACGGGGAATATATTATATCGACGGAAAACGGTTTAAAGAACTCAAAAGTAATCAGAGAGCGGACACTTATTCTAAAAAGAATCTATAACTAAAATAAGATTAGTTATCTATAGAAGAGGAATATATAGATTAGAGTTCATACCCCGTTAAAGATGTCCATCACTTCGTCCCACCACTAGAATTGTGAATAAGATAATTGAGCTGTGAGTTAGAATAATTGCTATGCGCTTGTATGAATACTTTGGATGTGAGATGAGTGCTATGATCATGTCTGAGATGGAATGTTATAATGATTGTGCTTGAGTGAAGTGTTTCACAAATGAAATAATACAAGCGATCGACGAATGAAATTGGAAGTGTTTAGCGTTAGACGTTGTTGAGTTATCATGGGTTAGTTATTGGTAGGGATGCGCCGTGAAAAGTGTACGCATGTCTTTAGCTCGGTGCTGTGGCACTTGCCTCCTTCTTTTCCTTCTCCGAAACAGACGAGTGACCAGTTGTGTAATTCTCAATTCGACCAGGTTGATTTTTGTATGAATTCTGTGCCGATTTTATGGGATTGGGCATAGTACCATACAATCTAAAGAGAGAGATTGAAGGTTTATCAGAGGACTTTTTTAGGGATTTCTTCAGGGTTTTACTTACTTATCGTCCTGGTTTAAATTTCGCACATTGACTGCCGAGGAAACCGACTGAACGCGTAGTGGGTTCGGTGTACGATACTTTAGAGTTGAGTAATCGGAATCGTAGTTGGGTTCGGGTTCAGACACATAACCATTGCTCTTATACGATGGACGAGCTATGTTTTGGAAAGAGAACTTGATTAGACGATGGTAAGTACATTTCAGTTGTTAAGATTAGAAATTACTACTGATGTTGTTGTTGTTCTTGTGGTTGTTATTATCACTGTAGTTGTTGTGGTTGCTTGGTGTGTTATGTTCAGCAGACATGATGTTAGGGCGTTGTTTCAAAGCTTATAGCATGAGTTAGACCTTAGATTAGTTTCGATTAGTGTGAAAATTTAGTAAAAGCAATCCAATATTTCTAAACCGATGAGCACGAAAATATAAAAATAATAATATTGCATGCATTTCAAAAAAAGGAAGATAAATAAAAAATTCAATTTTCCAAATTACGACTACCAATAAAAGGTCGCTCGACATTTTTGTGTGGTAGCTCAAAGCAGGTACGCTGTCTATGTACAAGCAAAAAAGAAAAGCCAGTAAAAAACCATAAAATATATGAATAGGTAGATAAAGACTACTTTTGAGGGCAAGCTTAGGCAGGATTTAGAATAAGTTACGAATACGTTTACAAAATATATAGTATTAGAAGAATCATAGAATCACCTCTGGGACACTTGTAGCGTATCACGAAATCGTCTGTGGCGTTTGCGTTTTACAGAACATTTTTGAGAAAAGCGTTTATGGATTTGGGGTGATTGTGGTATGGATTTCAAAGTTTTAAGAAGACAATTAGAGAAAGAAAGAGAGTATTTTCGGAGAAATGATTAGAACTAGTTCAGCAGGCAAAGAACTGAAGCATTACAAAAGAGAGAACTTCAAGGGAGATATGGGAATTGGGAATTGGTAAAGAGAGGGGTTTCTTATATTTCATAATGCTTCAGTTTGGGTTTATCAAATGGCAAGAACAATTACCGCCATTCTTCTGCTTATGTATGGTCTGATAGAGTCGCTTGTACCATTCATGCTGATGCGGCTCCTGGACTTCCTGCAGTGATCATCACAATCATTGGGAAATAGATAGAGATATAATATAAGCTAACAAAAGGGGGAACCGAAGCTTTACCGATCTGAGTATTATGGGCATTCCATCGTTGGTCACCGGACCGATGCCTTCGTATTGCCGTCGACCTAACTGTGCCATTTTGCGCGGACGATCGCTTTCCGTTTCCGGTTCGCTCATATACTCGTGCTTGACTTTGTAGACTGTAAACCGTAGATTGCATTTAGTACTTTGTGTGTGTGTGGGTGTCAGTTGGGTTTGGGTTGGGTGTCAGGGGAAGGTGTGTTGGAGGAAACAGGGCAAATCAGCAACAGTTTTGTGCAACAGTTAAAAACAATTACATTGACAATTGTTGTCCTTCTCTGTGTATTTAGTTGTTGTTTTCTTGTGTATAACGACGCGATCTTTTGGTCATTTTAAGTAAACACTTGTAATACCCTGTAATTAATACTTACTGACTTCATTGGGCCTATAAACTGGACGGCTACAGTCAGACAGTTGACGGCGCACAAACGGCCTGTTCAGCTCCGTTGAGGAAGCCGAGCGTTCGAATGCTTTCAGCGTAAAGGGGATTGGCAAGGGGATCGCGGGAGGAAGAGAAATGAGTATCATTAGCGAATGATTGGCAAATGTTGCAAGAGACAACTAAGTGAGATTTAAGCAGCAAAATACGAGTAAAAACTGGGTACGGAAAAATCTAATATCTTTGCGAGTTCATCCTCAACTAAAATAAACAATTTGTTAAACTAATGGATATTACAATGTCTGATAAACAAAGAGCAAGTAATTAATAAACCATTTTGAAAATATTATTATTTTAAAAATAAATTAAATGGTTTTCTTTTAGCACAAGAGAAGTGATTGCAAATGTAAGTGTAAATTTAATAAGGATAGTTCCAAACCTTAGGAATTACTCAAACAATTGAGCTAAAAGGTTGCGTGTAACTTGTATCTAAAAAGTTAACACTATTGAAAAGCTAATTCGCAAAACTAATAATGATGTATACTCGTATTAGGAGTTATAGCTCATAAAGTTCTAGGAAAATTAAGCTGAAATTGGTTTACAGAATGTTGTTTCAATGAAAAAGATGTATTCTGTTAAAACAACCTAAAACAAATCTATGCTTCCAAAATAAATAGATTTTCCAATCATAAATATTTGATAGATATACGTAAAGAAACATATTATTAAAATATTAAGAAATCCTTTTGCTCTTTGCCTATCCTGAGATTGCATTCTAGAGTTCAACAGAGATCTATGTTTATCTGCAGGGAGGGGCAGTACTTTTAATCTTATCGGAAACGCTGGCAGAGGGCGCCACTGGGCCAAAGTGGGTGGAACAATCGGTTTCGGCGTAGTCCGAGTTGTTGGAGCTCAGATTTGTGGTGGTGCTGCGTGGTGCACTTGGCACTGGGGGACAGCTGCCGTTTGTATAGGACCACGGTGGTATTGTCGTCGTCTGTGATTGTTGATGTTGTTGTTGTTCCTGCTGTTGCTGTTGTTGTTGTTGCTGCAGGGCCGTGTAGCGACGTGGCAATGTGGGCGATTCAAAGCGCACAGGACGGAATTCCTTGCGTCCGCTCAAGGCTGGCGATGGCTGTGGTGTCCACACCGGCTGTGTGGGTGGTGGCGGTGGCGTTGGTGCCGCCGAGGAGCAACAGTTGTCCAGATCGTTGCTGGAGCCGTGCGGTGTCTGACTTTTGGGTGTCCAAACGCCTGTCGAGAGTGGGAATGATTGTTGCTTGAATGGATTGCTGTGTGGGTGGCAACACTGACACTAATGGTGGGGCAAGGTGGCAAAACGGCAGGTGGCTGATGGCAACACATGACATTTTCAGGGGCGCAAGTTCAATTCCGAGTTGAGGTTTCATTTCATTCTTTCATTTTTTTACTGACGCGCTGCGACATTTACACTTGTCGACAAATTTATGCTCGTCTGCCGTTCTGTTTCTTTTCGTTTTATTTTTTTTTGTTTCGATTTCTAACCGAAATAAATGTTGCAGTCAACAAACGGAGCGAAGACAAATTGACAAACAAACATCGCGACGTTGAACAGCAATAATTAATACGACCAAGGAAGCCGCATTTGGCAGCCATTCAAAATTTGGCCACAAAAACCCGAAAAACTATCGCATACACATACATTCAACATAAACATCCATACATACATACAGACACATAGGTACATAAATGTTGTCGGATGAGTCAGAGCATTTGGCGCATGTTTAGAATTTACAAAAAAGACTTTCACAGCATACAAAACGAAAAAAATACACGACACAGTCTGATATAAAATTATATTTGAATCCGAAGCAACTAAAGGGTAAGAAAAATACACTCACGAGGTGTTTAAATTGTTAAGTACAGTAAAACCTGGCAAAATGCTGAGTAATTTAAAATTAAATAGCTATAAAACTATAAATTGTAAATTCTATTAAATAAATTGCTTCTATGTACATATGTTTTTTAAAGCTTACTACGTAAAAATATATTCATTATAAATATTTTTTTTATTTCTACTTTTTATCCATATTTTCAAATACAACATTTTAAGCAAGAACTAGATTGTATTGAAAGAAATTTTAAGGTTTAATCCTAAACAAATATTTGCCTAAGTAATTTTGTAAATTTTCAAAATATTTAAAAAAAAATATAAAAAAATATTTCCAAACTTAAAATCATTTTTAATTCATTTGACTTATTTTCTCAATTATCTTGGCACTTTTATGTTAATGAATCTCAATTTTCATTAAAAAATATTGTCCTTTATGACAAACCGGAGCTAAATAAAATATTAGATTTGAGCGACCCTCGCTGTCTGCAGCCTAGTCAAAATCTTTGACTCTGCAGATTTATAGGCCACCTGTAATTTCACAAACACACAGGAACACACACACACACACTCGTAGATACAGCTAGAGATACTCGTAGATAGATAGATAGATAGCGAGATATTGCCTGCCCTCTAGGCGCATAGTCGCTAGACATTGACACGTATTTTGCTTTTGGCTCAGATCAAATATATACATTTATATATAGGTGTATATAGTATTTTTGGCTAGTTGTTGATGTTGTTATTATTGTTGTGGGTGGCTGCGCTGACGTCTTAATTCAATCAGCACTTAATCGAATTATACAATCGAATCAAAGTCTTGCCAGTGTCAATCAAAATCAAAATCACAGTCCTTCCTCTAATTCATTCAATGAATCACTCGTAGCACTCGTATTTTGCTGCACACTTTTCTATGATACAAACGAATTTACCCAATAAAAGGATGAGGAAGTTTCAAAAATTGGCACACACACTTTATATTTTTTTTGTATTTTGTATTAGGGATCGGGAGTATGTATTTTGAAAAACCGTTGCGAGTTCTCACTGAGTTGCTGACTCCGCGCGCGGCTCAAAGCGACTGAATTTTGCGTGCAGAGCAGAGCAAGCTCGATGATTACATTTTTGGGAAAGCGTCGCTGGATAGGGGAAAAAGCAAATAAATGTGAAGAAGAAAAACAAAAGGCGCAAATCACAAGCGACTGCTAAATGGCTAAACACACCCAGTCAGAGGCAGTTCCAAAACCCCTTCCGCCAACTATTTCTGCTCCCCTTTTCTACAGTTTCCTCGTGCTTTATTTGCGTTCAGCGATTTTAAATAGAAGATCAATTACGAGTGCAATCAAATGTGGGAGCGCTCTGTCCGTGCTCCGTGCTCGATGAAGCGCGCACTTCAGTTCAACATTTAGCTTTACATTTTTTATTCTCTGATTATTTGCTGTGTTTTCATTTGGATTTGTTATTTTGGACTGCGAGAGACCGTCCCCAGACAAAGGCAGAGTTTTTATACCCTGTGCCCATTGAAAATGGTCAAAAGGGTATATTAGATTTGTGTGATGTATGTAACAGGCAGAAGGAAGCATCTCCGACCCCATAAAGTAATATATATTCTTGATCAGCATCAACAGCCGAGTCGATTGAGCCATGTCCGTCTGTCTGTCCGTCCGTCCGTCTGTCCGTCTGTCCGTCTGTTTGAACGCGTCGATCTCAGAGACTATAATAGCTAGAGACTTCAAATTTAGTATGTAGGTTGCTGGATACCGGACGCAGATCAAGTTTGTTTTTAAATTTGGATCAGACCACTATATCATATAGCTGCCATAGGAACGATCAGGCGAAAATCAAGGCTTAGTATGAAAAACTTTTTTGTTATTTGAGATAACTAACCCAAACTGACAGAATATGCATATGGGATGGGTTTATACATTTTGACCAAATTTGCTTGAAATCGGATTACTATATCATATAGCTGCCATAGGAACGATCAGACGAAAATCAAGGCTTAGTATGAAAACTTTTTTGTTGTTTGAGATATCTTAACCAAACTGACAGAATATGCATATGGGATGGCTCCAAACATTCTTACCAAATTTGCTTGAAATCGGATTACTATATCATATAGCTGCCATAGGAACGATCAGACGAAAATCAAGGCTTAGTATGAAAACTTTTTTGTTGTTTGAGATATCTTAACCAAACTGACAGAATATGCATATGGGATGGCTCCAAACATTCTTACCAAATTTGCTTGAAATCGGATTACTATATCATATAGCTGCCATAGGAACGATCAGGCGAAAATCAAGGCTTAGTATGAAAAACTTTTTTGTTATTTGAGATAACTAACCCAAACTGACAGAATATGCATATGGGATGGGTTTATACATTTTGACCAAATTTGCTTGAAATCGGATTACTATATCATATAGCTGCCATAGGAACGATCAGACGAAAATCAAGGCTTAGTATGAAAAACTTTTTTTTTGTTTGAGATATCTTAACCAAACTTACAGAATATGCATATGGGATGGGTTTATACATTTTGACTAAATTTGCTTGAAATCGGATTACTATATCATATAGCTGCCATTGGAACGATGAGTCGAAAATCAAGGCTTATAGTATGAAAACTTTTTTGTTGTTTGAGATATCTTAACCAAACTGACAGAATATGCATATGGGATGGCTCCATACATTCTTACCAAATTTGCTTAAAATCAGATTACTATATCATATAGCTGCCATAGGAACGATCAGACGAAAATCAAGGCTTAGTATGAACAACTTTTTTGTTGTTTGAGATATCTTAACCAAACTGACAGAATATGCATATGGGATGGTTCCAAACATTTTGACCAGATTTGGTTGGAATCGGATTACTACATAATATGTATTCATTTATGTTTTATATGCTTATATACATATTACTAATTCTATTATAACCAATATTCTATTTTGTGGAAACTGGCACAGGGTATCTTACAGTCGAGCAAACTCGACTGTAGCCGCACCTCCTCGCGAGCGAAGCGAGCCGGGGGTAGGCGAGCGAAGCGAGCAGGGGCGGAGCCCCCTTGTTTGTTTTTTTTTTTGGTGGAACGCCAATTATGCGTGCAATGCGAAATGGAACGGATGTGCTTAAGCGACTAAATATACTCGTGAATACTATTCATTCGGCAAGTATGCAAGTGGAGTACTCCCCAAAAGAGTCAATCAAAATGATTTCATTTGCGTGTATTGTCTAAACGCAAAACACACACAAAAGACAAGAGACAATTGTGCTTTTGGTTATATTTCTGAAATGGTTTGTTCTTTTTTCTATTTGTCTTTTTTTTTATATTTTTTTCTGGTTTGGCTTGGCACTTCCGGTTTGCTTTTTACCTCCGTTTTTACACTCACTTTAGAATAAATCAAACGGAAATTTTTGTTAGCCAATGAAACAAGGCAGGGGAATGGGTTTAACTAGTTGTTGTTGTTGTTGCTGTTGTTGCTGCTGTTGTTGTTGTTGCTGTTGCTGTCGTTGGGTGTGTTCCAAGGAGCGCCCGCGCTCGTTCGTGAAGAAGCGCATTTACTTAGGAAATTGACTTTTGCTTTGACTCTGCTCTCAATTTATGTGAAATTTATTGATTTGCCAAATGGAAATATCTCGCATAAGACCTTAAGTGTACAGAAAAAAACAACAACAACAACAATTCTACCTGCAATTTTAAATAGCATATAAGCTACAAGTACATCAGCAGCTAACAACAAGCAATAAGACCCAGAAATACTCTGTGAAAACGCCGTCACTTTAAGGAGATAATTATGTATTGAAGTGTTTTATGAGCTTCGCTGAAAAATGTAGTTAACTGGTTTCTGGAAAAATACCCTGGAAATTGAATTAAACTAAGAGATGTTGGCTTCTAAATTTTAGCAATTGAAATTCGAAATACCCATACATTTTAAATTAAAAGAGCAAATTTAAACTGTTAGGTAAGTTATTATATTGACATTTCATATATAATAGTTTTCGTTATTTATGTTTCTACGAGTATTATTTTAAGCCCACCAAATCGTTATTATTATTTAATTTTGTATATTATTTTTACATATTATTTTAATTTAAATTCAATTATTTATAATTTTAATACATTTCCCATTAAAAAAGCTCAATTTGGTTTGTTAGCCAAACTAGCTGTCACCTAGTTTATAACACCCCACTGCCTCACTAGTCGTTTACAGGGTAAATAGAGTACAACTATATTTTTAGTGCTACCCTATGGCCTTGCAATACATAGAAACAGCGCGCTGTCCGTTAAACTGACAGCAACCTGTGCGTGCGCCCATTTATTTGTGGTATTGGAATTGGGATTGGAATTGGGATGGCGATTGGGATTGGATATGAATTGGAGGTATGGGGTCGGCAGTTCGCCTAAGGGAGTGGAGAGTCGCGACCTGGCAGTCGTCGATGCGTTGTGACCCAGCCTACAATGGGTGCGCCCCAAACACACACATTGCTGATGTTGTTGTTGCTTTTGGCACAACAAATTGAGAAGCATTCTCGAATTGATTTATTTGGTATGGCATTATTAAGTGGACAAAGTATTTATGAAGTGAATGCAGAGTAGACAGATTACTTGACAAGGTAAAGGGGCAATTAAGCCCTTTAGAAAGCGGCACGAGTTTGATGTTGAGCACAGAAAGAACCTGAGCTGAGGTTGGGCAGGTTGCAAAGGTCATTGTAGCTTTTTATTAAAAAAATCGTATTCTATGTTACCCTTTTTTAATAGATTATTTAGTTAACAAACTAATCTTCCTTTTAATCCCAGCAATTTGGTATCATTCACATAAATATATCAATATTAAAATCAACAACAATTTGCTGCTGTTCAAGTTCAACAGAGATTTTATAATATCTATAAATTATGTTCAGTCACTAAAAGTCGCCGCAAAAAATAAATAGAATTATATTTTCCCCTCAGAAACTGAGAAAAAGAAACAACAATAACAACAACTCAGCGAAAGATTTAAAAATAACAAACGCACAAATTAATGCTTTAAATAAATAAAGGCGCCTTTATGGCCCAAAAAAGAACTGTGAAAATGAAAAGCAAAGCATTTTCCAAAGTTAACTCTATGATATTAGACTAATGCTCTCTGCGATTGACGATGAAAGATGAGGCATCGTGACGCGGATCAGCTGGTCAAATGGGGCGTATACGCATTTTGATAGATTAGTAACGCCAACACAAAAAATTCACATTGAATTTGCCATAAGGTGTTCATAAAACTGAGCAAACAAATCAAATTCATGGACATCATCAGGTTGGTACTATTATTATATGATCGTCGTCATTTCGAATTTCGATTTTTCCCCATCTGGATTTTCTTTATGTTTATTTGCCATTTTTAATGGATACTGTAAAAGGCAGTCCGAGATGTGGGCGTCGCGTCTAACAAGAACAATTCCGTTGCACACAAATAAATTGTAATAAATATTGTTCAGGCAACAACATTTTTGTATTGTACGTCATTTTATATATTTAGCACAAAGTAACCGAAAAAATATCAAGTGAAAAATTGGAAAAACAGCAAACGTCCAGTTCCAGTGAGGAATTTTTGCTTTACTTTTTGCCTTCGACCAGCACAATTAACTTGAACTAATGTGAAATATTTAAAATAAACAGTTGCCAGCCAACAAAATCAAGTTCAGTTCTACAAACGAGTGAATGATATATACACAATATCATCAACCGCATCTCATCATCATTTCAATCATAATGAGAACTGGAAAACTAAAATCACAGCTAACTGAATCATCTATAAATAAGTGCCAATAAATTTTCACAAATAGGAAAAGTGCTTAAAAGCAAAACGAAAGTTGATTAGAAATTTTGGCTTAAATAAATAAAGAAATCATACTAGTGATTTAAGTAAGTGGAAAGATGATTAATTGTAGGAAAAGTCAATAATACTAGCTACAAATTATCTAGAGAAATTAATTATATTAACTATGAATTTAAAGAGATTGCACTCTAAGCTAAAATCCCTGTTATAAAACATTTTTCTTTGGATTGTTATTGTTAACGTGAAGGCATATTCATTGAGTCTAATTTTTTGTCAATGAACCGTTCGATTTCAATTTGCACGCGGCCTTCAATGAAATATCATCAAAGAATTCGTCAAGCTTATAGAGAAGAAAATGCTGCCCATTGAAAACGTCATGTTAGCCAGATTTGCCGGAAAGTGTCACACTTTGTAGATGCACTGCACAGCCCGCCCACAATGCTATGTTGTATCCGTGAGATACAGTATCTTTGGTCTATATGAGGTGCTTTACCTGAGCCAGTTGGCGCGCGTGCTTTAAATTTAGGCGCAAACATTGTTGAGTTTTGTGTGTGTTCTGCAAAAATTATTGCAGAATGATCACGTTAAAAATATGACAATTAATTATAAATACACTTCACTTTGCACTGCACAAATTTTGGGGGAAAACACAACAATACACACACATAAACACAGGAAAATCCATTCAAAAGAAATACGGTCGACTAACCCTGCCCCATATTTTGAACTCGATCTCGATTTTCAGTGGTATGAAAGTGGAAATTTAGAAAATGATGACGCTGACGCTGGCGTTGCCTCTGTTGCTGATGATGCTAAATATGATATATTTATATATGTATATATATTTAATTTGTATATATATAATTTTCGGTTTTTTGTTTTTCACGCGCCTTCGCGTTGCGCACACGACTTAAACACGACGACGACTACGCCAGGCGAAAATGTTGTACAAGTTGCTTGGATTTTCTTCTTAAAATTTTCGGCTGCTGCTAAAAGAAAACTCAATTTGTGTGAGCGGGCGAAAACAACAAATGCGTTGAATGTTCCCTCATCAAATTTGATTTTTTTTTTTTCAGCTTTTAGTATAAACAAAATGCTGATGCTTTCGTAAACAGAGACAGGAAGGTGGCGTGGCAAGTGGTAAAGCAAAAACAAAAAAAAAACACCCAACAAAAATTATTTCACACTTGAGCAGAAAGAGCGCCAGTGAGAGCGACAGAGAGAAAAATGAGTGAGAGTGAGAGATTTTTGAAGTGGGCCATAAATTTGTTCGACAGGCAAAAGATAAAAGATAAAGATAAAGATACATTTTCACAGTTTACCAAATGACCAAAAGTCGCTCGCGCGTTGCTCACGTCGTATACACAATTTGATTATTAACAAATCGCTGCAAAAAAGTGTTGCATACTTTGCGGCTGCAGGTGAAAATTAATTTGGCTAAAAATAAAAATGGCATAAGTACGAATGCGATTATTAAAACAAAACGAAACGAAACGAAAACGAGCGCAACTACAATACAATATATATACATTTTTTTTTAAATTATTCGATTATGTATACATGTACAAATTTGGCCAATTAGCAAGCAGCTGCGCTCATTTCCAAAACAGAGAACAGACAGCAGACAGTTTGAAGGGCAGACATAGACACAGACGGAGACGGAGACAGGCAGACAGTGGTAGGCAGAGGGATATTGTGGGGGCGGGGGTCTAGGGCTTACACCGACCGTTGGCAAAGAGAAAGCCCTTGGCCAGCTGCAGCTCGTTGTCGATCTCCTTGAGCAGATCACTTTCGGACCAGCTGCGACGCTGTCGCTGTCGCTGCAGCTGCTGCGGTGATAGCAGGAAACGCGTCTGTTTCTGCGGGCGTATACGCAATTTCGCAGTCATCGTTGGCGTCGCCGCTGGTGTCGCCGCTGGCGTCGCTGCTTGCTGTTGCTGCTGCTGTTGCTGCTGTTGCTCTTGTTGCTGTTGCTGCTGTCTCGGCCTCTCGGATTTAATTGCTATGGCTATCAAAATGTTGGCATTCATTTAGTGTGCGCTCTTGCTCTCTCTATCTATCTTTCTCTCTTCTCTTTTATTTACGTTACGAGGCATGCCACATGCTGCACTTAGTCTAAGAACCCTGTGCTCAATTGTGCAAAACAAACGAATTGCTTGTTCGGCTCGCTGCTGTCATGCAATTGAATGGAATTAATTAAAATTTCCGCTTAATCGCAATTCCCTATCTACCGATTCCCCTATCCTCCACCTCTTCTCTATCCCCACCCCCCGTCTCCCAATCAATGCAATTTCTTGCGTTGCCCCAGATAAGCAATTGAAGCAGCTGAGGGGGATTTGGGATTGAGGCACTTGTATTTACAGCGAGTGTTTATAATTCAAAATTGACTTCTCTAGTGGAACACTTGAGCGCAGAGTTGTATTCAAAAATAAATAAATTAAAGCTTATTCTACGTATTCCACAATAATGGCCTTTGCTAATGAGAATCTTTTAGTTATCAACCTAATTATGACTCATAAATAATTGGCAATCATTTTTTATTTATGTGCTCAATAACTCTCAATAGCACACGCTGTCTATAGCACTTAATCTGACAGTTCTAAGTATTCAGTAGCTTATAAATATTGTTAATGATAGAAATGAGAGCTACTAAAAGAGCTTTAAGCTTTGAACTATGACATGAATGAACATTAAAAGACTTTTATAAGCTGAACAAGTTCTAATGAGAGCTTTTAATTTAAAAGTTCGTATGTACTTACTACAGGCGTAAGCTTTCGCAGAATAAACAAAATTTAGATAAAAATCTTAATGTATTTTTAAAGATCTCAAGTTAGCTTTTATCATCAGAAAGATTTAATGCGCTTTCAACCCTTTTCTTAAAGCAAGATATATTATATTTAAAAATGGAGTCTCAATTTAACTACTATGAATAACTGTTGCATGATTATTATTATTAGTTAAGATACACTATAGATCTAGGATTAGTCAATCAAGCAATGCATCATTTACAAGCGCTAACACAAAACAAAATCTCTCTGTGACACAACTTAACACTAGATAACATAGATAAGAATATAGATATATGTATATATTTATGGATCATGCATATATAAAAATAATAAAGACAATATAACAACTGAGTTTTGGTTAATCATTTTATCATTTATTAAACATTCAACAACACTATAAACATTAATTTCAAAAAAACAATTAAAAAAACTAATTTTCACAAGAATCATTTGTCATTTATTCAACATTTTATTGAAACAAACAGTTTTTGATTATTTTGATTTTTGTTCATTAAGTTATAAGTAGGCTGCATGCTGCAAGGTCGAGTATATTTGGGGGGTCTAACAATGGTTGGGAATATTTTGATTAATGTGAAAGCATTTCTTGCGGTTCCATTAACAAAGGTTTTCTGGGCGTGCATTTTGGTTCAGATTCAGAAACTGTCGGACGTGGTATGCTCAAAATTGCGCCAATATTTATCAAACTCCTCAACGATTTTCGAACGGAAAGGCGAATGAGCAAAGAGCTCATCGAAATTTCTATGCAAATTGCCCAAAAATGGCGAAGTCGACGAGGGCGAAGGCGACGATGGCGTTGTTGGAGCTGCTCTCGTATTGGAGTTGGACTCGTGTTTTACATGACAACTTTTTGTTGTTGATGTAGATGTTGTTGTTGTTGTATTGCTGTTGTTGTTGTTGTTACTGTAGCTCTTGTTGTCAATGTGGCTGTTGTTGGTGTTTTCATTGTTGTCGTCTGTGTGAAGGGCGGCGATAGAGAGAAATTTTGATATACAAAAAAGAGAGAGACACACACAGAGAGAGACACAAATAGACAAAGAGTATGAGAGAGAGAGAGTTGCTACAACAACAAACACATTTATGAAAAATATATATATATTTATATTGATGTGGTGCTATTAAGATGAACAGATGTGTGGTTTGACCCTTCACCAGTGAGTTGAAAATATACTGCGAGAAATTTAAAATACTTTCCAGATTTTATTTAAAACTGTCTAAAAATATACAAATAATTTTTCAAAGCATACTTTTTGGCTAGTGCTTAGATGCCACCGAATTACATGCTATAGAAATGATTCGAAAAGGCGAAATCTAAATTTTTTAACTTAAAAGAAATGTTAAATACTAATAAATAATATATATTTTTGTTAAAGTTCGCATTTCTAAAGAATAATCTTTTATTTTGCAGACTTTACGAAAATTTTAAAGAAAAGAAGCACCAAAAAGTATGCTATAATTGAAACTCAATAGATTTAATAATTTTCTTGACAATTCTATAAAATCTGGAAAGGATTCTTCTTGGAGTATACAGAAAGGAGTTTAGCTGAGCTTTTGCCAGGCCGTCAGCACGGACAAGCCGAGTAGGAGAGCAGTGCTAAGAATGCTGCCAGCTGTTGAATTGGAGGTGGATGAATCAGTGGTATTATTGTTGCTATCGGTTTGCACAGTGGATGCTGTTGGGGTGCGAGGTGCTGGAGAAGAGGATTGGGAAGAGGAGTGGGAGAGAGAGGAGGAACCTTTGGAAGCGGAACCACAACCAGTGTCAGGCGATTGGGAGCGGCGGGAGCTAGTTACAGAAGCGTTGCCTAGTTGAACATTATGGCTAACGAGTTTCGCGGTATTCGATCGATAACGATAACGATTAGCAGCGACCATCGGTTTGTCCGCGGCACACTCACCCTGGACAGACGGCGGCAGCCTGGACACCTTGTACGTCTTCACAATCGTCGACTTCTTGCTGGCACTGCTGTGCGAGTTATCGGTGGCCATCTCGCTGCGCTCCTGCTCCTCGTGGCGCTCTACTTGACCCTGTCCGCCCTCCAGCTGCTCGCAGGTGGAGAACTTGGCGAATTCCCGCAGGTGCCGCGGCAGCTCACGCAGATTCGCCTCCGCCTGACCCTCCAGGACGCGCATCGGCGGCGCCTCCACGTCGGACTCGCTGCCCGCCGCCTTGGGATGCGCCGGTTGGGACTCCGCGCCACTTTCCCAGTCACTGTCCGCTGGCATCGCGAGCTTGTGACGTCGCTCCTTCACCCGGTTGAGGAACTCGTCGCTGATGTTCGCCTGCTCCTCGGTGACGTGCTGCTGCTCGTCCTCGATCTTCGAGATCTTGATGATCTTGTGCTGACGCCGCTCCTCCCGCTCCGCCACCTTGTTCATCCACTCCTCGGCCATCTGCTGGCGGAACACCTCGTCCTCGCTCAGCGTCGGCAGCTTGGGCGCCGGCCGATAGCTCTCCCGACGCGGCGGTGGCGCCTGCAGCACGGTCGGCGCCCGCTGCATCTCGTCCATAAGACGTCGCCGCTCGTGCTGCAGTCGCTCGAACTCCAGCTTCAGCTCCTCCTCCTTGCTGAGTATGTACTTCAGCTGCTGCTCGTGCAACTCGCGTGGCAAGGACGCGCGTCGCTGCTGCCTGTCGTAGGCGGGTGGTTGCAGTGGTGCCAGTGGTGCCTGCGGTATCTGTGGTGGTGCCGGGGACACGCCACGCCTGGAGGTGGTGCTGATGTACGTGGGATTGGGATCCCGCTCGATCATCGAATAGCAGCTGGCGTAGTGCGGCCGCTGTTGCTGCGGCGCCTGTGGCAACATGGGCGCATGCCGCCGCGCACCACCGTACGCATTGTAGCTGTCGTAGCTGCTGCTGGACAGATCGTTGGTGCTGACGGACAGACGTGGTGCGCGTATCGCGTGCGGTTGCCGCTGTCCCTGTCCCTGTCCCTGACGCTGGTAGCAGATCTCCACCTCGCGGGCAAAGGGACGCGCTATGTTCTCCGAGTAGCCCAGATCGCTGGCATACCGCGACCAGTCGTCCTGCGGCGCAGCCCGATGATAATGCTCCGCCGAGCTGTGCGGACGCAGTGGCTCGTTCAGATTGCACAGCGATTCGGCGCGACGCGAGCGCGCCGCATAATCGGGAGCCAGATCTATGGGAATCTCTGTGCTGCGCGGCACTGAGGATAGACGCTCCTGTCGCGACTTGGCCGAGCGCTCGATTTCCTGTTCCAGTTCCTGCATGTGCGCATGACGTTGCCGCTTCAGTTGCTCCAATTGCTGCTGGCCATGACTGGCCATGTTGCTGCTGTTGCTCAGGCGACTGAGATCGTAGAGGGAGGCGGATTTATCGCGCTGTTCGCGTTTATCGCGACTCGTTTGCAGCTCGGCATTGA
Organism: Drosophila recens; assembly: GCA_037043495.1. NCBI lineage: Eukaryota > Metazoa > Arthropoda > Insecta > Diptera > Drosophilidae > Drosophila > Drosophila recens. The sequence goes on along the minus strand of JBAMBJ010002968.1, from coordinate 125,745 downwards.
GTTGTTGGGACAAGGCGTCAAAGTCCTTGAACAGCTTTTCATTATCCAAAGGTTGCGAGATGATGTTGCTGCCAATGATGCTGTTGTTGCTGTTGGGCTGAGCAATTGCTTCGATCGCTGCCTTGGCACGTTGCCGAAATTCCTCATAAGTGCTGCCGACGCTGTTCACCTTGGAGCTGGCAACAGTTGAGTTTATCTGTTGTTGTTGCTCTGCTCTATTGTTGCTGCTGCTCTCAGTGATGTGTTGTTGCTGTGCTTGTTGCTGTTGCTGTTGTGCGTCATCAATGAAAGTGTTTGCTTTGCCATTTAATTTGGTTGCTGACATAATATTTGTTGCCGGCGGCGGTGGCACTGGCGGTGCACAATCATCCACCTCATCCTCGGCTGCTTTTCTCACATTTATGCGATGCACCTTGGGCTGTGCTTCTTCTTCTTGTTGTTTGAGTGGAAACTTGCCACCGTTTGTTGGCTTCTCACCCTCCTCCTGCTGCTCCCGGCTGCTGTTGCTGTAATCATAGACAACTTGTCCGTTTTCTGTGCGCTTCTTCGACTCAAATGAGCTCGTCTCGATGTTGGAGTAACGTTTGCTCTGCACTGGCTTCTGCTGACCGCTCTGCTCGATGTTGGAGAAGCGTTTGCGCTCCTCATCGAAGATATCACCCTGCTGGGCAATGCTGGGAAACATGCGCGCCAATTCACTCTCCATGCTGGCTGGAAATTTGGAGTTGTTGGAGATGTTGTTGCTGGTGTTGTTGGTAGTATTGCTGTTGCTGCTCATGTGGCTGCTGCTGTTGTGGCTAATGTTGCTCGTGTAGCTGCTATGTTGCTGCTGCTGCCTGGACGTGCACTGGTCAAATGAGCAAGGCAACTGCTCTGACGATTGCTGCTGTGGATCAGCTGCTGTTGGTTTATTTTCAAATGATGATGTCGCCGTCGATGTGATCACCTTTTCATAGTTGCTGTTGCTGTTGGCTCGCTCTCTTGCGTCATCTGCCTGACTCTTTGCTTTTGCCTTGGCCGCTGTCTCGGCGCTCTTCACGGGCACCGGCGGCGGCACCGGCGACGACAATTGCTGCGGTGCTTGCGCTGTTGTTGCTGCTGTTGTTGCTTCTGCTGTTGGCGTTGGCGATGTGGGCGTTAAACTCTTGCGCAATTCGCGCATTTTCGCTGCCGTCTTGAGTATCTGCTCCTGTTCCAGTTTCAGTTGCTCGCTGTCCAAGGCGCGCACCTGTTCCACAGTCAACTCATGGTAACCGCGACGCTGCAGGAACTTTTCATGCGCATCCAGCAGCTGATCGGGCTGATGTTGCTGCTGCTGCTGCTGCGACTGCTGCTCGACCAGCGCGCGTTGTCCCGGCGAGAGGCAGACCAACAGCTTGGGATCTGCCTGGGTGGGCAGACCTAACCAGGCATCTTCTTTAGCTGCTCCCAGAGAAAGTTGCAACTCGCTGATGTGCGGCAAATGTGGCAAAGGATAGGGCATGTTGCTCGCGTGTTGTTGCTGCTGTTGCTGCTGCTGCTGTTGGTCTGTTATGTTTTGTGCCACTGTGGCGAGCTCCTCAAGCATCTGTTCGCCATAAGGCATCGAGGCCAAGGTTTCCGTGCATAGCAAACGCAGTTTTTTGATGCTCTCCGCATCCGTTTCGCCTGAAAATTGTGAAATTGCACTAAGCTCCAATTGTGTGGGTTGTTGCTGTTGTGGTTGTTGTGGTTGCTGCTGGCGTAGCGGGGGCGTGGGTGGTTGGTTTGTGGGTGGTGGAGGTGGTGAGGCCACATGAATGGCGGTGCATTGACTGTGCTGTGTGCTGTCTGAGCAATGCGAATCATTTGATTCCTGGCGCTTGAGCAGGGAAAGACTTAGAGTGGGATGCATTTCAGTGGTTGCGGTGGTTGTGTGGTTGGGATAGTGCATGCTGCTGGGTGGCGGTGGCACAGGCGGTGGCGGTGGCGAGGGTGTTAACCTACAGCGCAACTCGTTACGATTTTCATTTCCGTTTCCATTTGCGTTCGCGTGCGCGTTTTCGTTCGCGTTTTCTTCGCGTCGCGTCATTTCGATCAATTCGCGCACTTTTTCCATATTGCGTACAAATTCCTCGCGCGTTACCGACAGCGACGGCGCTGCACTTCGACTGTTGGCCAATTTGCTCGAGCCAAATTCGTTGGCCAACATTAACGGCGGCACCTCATCCAAACTTGTCTCTCTTTCACGCTCACTAAACGCTCGCGTGGGCGGCGCCTCAGCTGGCGTTGGCGTCGCTGCTGGCGTCGCTGTTGGCGTCGCTGTTGGCGTTGCGGCACTTAGGAGCGATGAAAGCGAACTGCTCGGCGATGCCTCTCCGTTGCTTGGATGAGCATTAACAGGTGTGCTCTCCCGACTCGATTGAATGGTGGCCTCCGTTTCCGTGTCCACTTCCGTTTCGACCTGCAATAGGTATTTGTTGTTGTTGTGGTTTGTTTTGTTTTTTTTGCATTTCTCAAGTTGTTTGTCTGTTTGTTATTGTTGTTACTCAATTAAATTGTTAGCCATTTTCTTTTCTAGTGCGTGCTACGCATAAACATGGCCTACATCCCATCACGTTTATGGCGCTTTCAGGAGAAACCATTTGCAAACTGACCCCATTTGTTATGTCCCTCAGCGGCTTATCGATAAATATACTCTGTCTATACTGTACGCTTATCTTTCACACAAATGTATTTCTAGTTATTACAATTTAAAAAAAAAAAACAATTAAAAAGTTATATAAAAATGTATTTTAAGATAGCTAACTTGTCAATGTTTTGGCATTTATCAGTGAAAACGTCAGCTAGTAATTATGTAGTATCAGCAAAGCAAACAATGATTAAATTTAAACGTTAAATGAACATTGTTCTAACAATCATAATATATTTTGCGATTGTGGCATCGATTATCAAAATAATTAAGACATGCTAAATAAATTGTATGTTATTTTCAAAAAATAAGTTCTATCCATACCTGTTAAATTTCGATTAGAATTACAAATCAATTCTATTATTTTTGGAAAGAATCGTAGTGACTATATACCTTACTGTTGAAAAGTTTGTGATTATAGCTATAATAATTACGATGACAAAAAATCTGAAATAATCCAAAATTATTACAAATATTCAAAAGTAATCAGAAAAAACCAAAATAGTCAAAAGATTATTTTTTATTTTGATTATTTCGGATTATTTTTGATTTTTTCTGATTATTTTGTAAGTGTTTTTCAAAAATAAGTTCTATCAATTTCAATCTATAATATTTCAACAATAAATCGGAAAATGCCCTAAATTCTACTCAATGATAGCCTCTTTTCTATTTCCTCAATCAGCTCCTAATCCACTTCGCCCCTTCAGTTAGTTGGTTAGTACGAGTTGAGCACTACGAACCTCGCACTCTCCCTCAGTTTCGGTTTCGTTGGAGGAGCTGACGGGTTCCGTTGTCGTTGTGCTGCTGAGTTCGTCGTCGGGTCGATTGATCAGTTTGCTGGCATCCGTATCAAGATCGATGAGAGCACGTTCAGCCAGAGCGGCAGCCTGTTCCAATTCGAGTTCCATCAGATCGGAGACGCTGCTCGAGGCGGAGGAGCTGAGATAGACGAGCTCGGCGTCCTCGGATTGAGGGGAAAGCGTGCTCTGGAGTCGGGTGCAGCTCTCCAGATCACTGGGCTGATCCAGCAGCTTTGTTTCCAGCATGAGAGCTACCGGCTCCTCGCGACGCTTGTGCCGGCGACTAAAATCAAGTTGACTACGCGGAAAGGTTTCATTTGCCTTTGGCGGAACAACGGGACGCGTCTTGGCAGGATCGTTGCTGGCGGTGGAGTTGCTGCGACTCAAGGCCGGATCACTGCCCGCAGTTGCTTCGCTATTCTCCTCCAGAATGCTGTCCAGATAGCGCGGACTGAGCAGCTGCGGCAGAAAGTGCGATTCAAGTGCATTCCGTTTCTGGGCGCGCTTCTGACGCAGCTGCTCCTGCTGCTCCGCACGGCTGCTGGACGGCAGCTCTGGCGAGAACGCCTTCACAGCCACGGGCGTGGTGGCCTCCGTCTCCGAGTCCACCTCGCAGACCACCGGCGATTGCATGCCATTGAAGTTGAACTCCCCGGAGCTGCAATCGCTGGTCAGCTCCAGCTCCTGAATCTGCACATCTCGCGCGAATTTCCCGAACTGTGCGACACTCGAGACGTTCTTCGGAGACGGAGATTCAACGAGATAACGTGGCGGAGGTGACAATGTGCCGCTGTTGTTGCTGTTGCTGTTGCTATGTGTTGTTGCTGATGTTTCTGTTGCTGACGTTGTCGTTGTGCTGCTGATCTCCTCAATTGTGGGCTTACCTTTCCGCGCGCGTTCCTCCTCGTCCGTCTCCACGCGTATCTGATGTATGATCACCTTGGTGCTGCGTTGCAGCGGCTGATTTGGCGCATGTTGCTGCCGTGCCGGGGATTGCAGAGGGGCTACAATCTGTTGCTGCTGTTGTCCGTCTACTTGATCGCCTTCCTCACGCACCAAGCGATGCACAATGACCTTCGCTTGACGCGGACTGCCTGGCGCCTTCTGCTGTGGCAACTCTGGCTGCTGTTGTTGTGGCAACTCTGATTGTTGCTGCTTCGAATTCTTGGCGCCCATTGTGTTGCCTTCTTGCTGCTGCACTTCCTTCTCTAAAGTTACGGGTATCAAACGTACTGCTGCCTTTGGTTTATCTTTAAGCTGATTCTCTGACTGATCTACAGGTTGATCTTCACTTCGATTAATACAGCTTTCGTCCTTCTGAACAAAAACGGGCACTATGTGCACGGTGGGCTGCTGATCCTCAGAGTGATGTTCTGGCTGATCTGCAGATTGATCAGTTAAATGATTTTTAGGCTGTACGATCAGCTGATCTTCTGCCCCTTCGTTCTTTTCAACAATTACTGGAACTATGTGAACTGTTGGCTGCTCTTCTGACCGATCCTCAGAAAGAGCTTTTGACTGAGCTTGTAGCTGAGTTGAAGAGCTTGCTTCCTTCTCAACTAACACAGGCACCAAATGAACTACAGGCTCCGTTGCCTGTTTCGGCAGCTGATCCTCAGAGTGAGTTAACTGATCTTTGGTATTTGCAGGCTTGTCTTTAAATTGATCAACTGTTTGATCTTTGGACAGCTCTATCAGTTGATTTTCAGGTTGCTTTGGCTGCTCTTTCAACTGATCTTCAGCGCGATCCTCAGCACGGTGTTCAGACTGCTCTTTAGTGCAATCAGCTGATGTTTCTATAGATGGATTTATCAGCTGATCAACTATCGTATTCTTTGGCTGACTCACTGGTTGATCTTCAGCAAGATCTCTTGGCTGATCTTCTGGCTGATTCACTGACGCCGTGTTGCTGTTGTCGCTGGTGATCGCTATGCCAGCCGGAGCCCCATCAGCAACTGTGATGCTGTCGCTGGCTGCTGATGACCCATTTGAAATGTTGCCAGAATTTGCATTATTATCATTATGATGATCGTCAGCTGCCTCTAATGTTGTTGTTGCTGATGATGATGATGATGTTGTTGCTGTTGCTGTTGTCGTTGCCTCCTCCTGTTGCTGCTCTTGTTCCGCCTGTTTCTCCTCCTCAGTCGTTGGCTGTTTATTTTGATTTGCGTTTTGATTTTTGTTGCGCTTATTACGATTACGATTGCGATTCCGATTACGATTATTTGGCATCGTCTAGTTCGCGTTTAAGCCTGCTTAACTGTTTACTAAAAGCACAACGAACACTTTAAGTTTTTATATAACTAGCTACAATACGTATTTCTTATTTGTGTGCGTGTGTGAGTTTGTTGAGCTTGTTGTGCCTGCTTGTTGCAATTCTGTGTCTGTGTCTGTGTCTGCTTATTACGCATACGCCGCGTTCGCCGCTTTCAATCAGCTAAATCTAAAAATTGCCTCTATTCGTTTACTTTTTGCTCGTTTATTGTCGTCGTCGTATTTTTTTTATATTGTTGTTGTGTGTATTTTTTGTGGGATTTTTCTCTCTCTGTGTCACTCGTGTCGCTGGCAGAAACACAACTAAAACCGAATAACTGAACCATGCGGCGCCGTCAGCCGATTAACCAAACGCCCAACCGGCATTTCAAGCAGCGTCAACGTCAACAGCGACTGCGACGGCGACAGCGACGTCAACGCCAACGTCGACAACAACAGAACATTTGCCCGGCATAAGTTTTGACACGCGTCGGACGGTGCACAAAATTTTGATATATATAAAAATACCCTACATATATATAAATATATATCTCACGTAATTGTTGGCCACAACAAAAATACAGAAGGAATTTTAAAAATTCTACGTTTTAGTTTTCAACTTTCGCTCTCAACGCGCCATATTTTTTTGTTGTTCGCCACTTCGTCATTTTCGTGCGAGAATTTTTATCTGAGAATATACCGAGTTTTTGTTTTTTGCGGTGCGCTCGCGTTCCCGTTTTCTTCAACTGGCGATCAAGGAATGGCCCATGGGCTGTTCCCAGCTGCCAAGCGGGCCCCCATACGAGAAGAAAAGTAAAAAAAAGGAAAACGAAAGAAAAACTAAGATAAATGCCCACAACCACATGTAAAATGGGAAGGAGAGGGAGAGAGAGAGGATTCATAATGAGGCTCGTCTGATGATCATTTTAAAAATACACAGTGTACAAATTGGACTGAGAGCAACAGTTGCCACAACTAGTGGGAGTTCTTCAAGTTGTAGCAGGAGGAGGAGGGGAAGTGCATATGGAAGTGGGAGGCAGTGTAGTGGGAGAAGTGTGTGTTTAAAGTGCAAAGCAAACAAGCTACAGAGTACTATATGCAGAGCTGTTGTCGTTGTCTCAACTCGACAAAGTTGTTCATACGTAAATCAGATAAATAAATAAAAAATAAAATAAACAAATCCAAAATCAAAATCAAGACCAATACAAACAGTAGTGTTGCAGAATTAAAAGACAGAAAAGTCCTATAATTAAAATCTGACTGTGGTTTATAAACAAGAACTGAAAACTAAGTTGTTTAGAACAAATGTTTTTGCGCTGCAAATAATGTCATCTTTAAATTTATATATACATATTTTTTGGCTACGTTTCAGCTTGAGCTAAATTATTGCCAGCAAGTTCATTCTGAGATGGGAGAGCACATTTAATGGTTTTTATTTATTCAATGAATATACCAGCCGAAATGAAGAACTCAACGTTTCTGAGCTGTTTGAACTTTTCAACAAACAAATAAATTTGTGCAAGTTCCAAAAATATTTCTATTTATTTTCAAAGAATTTTTAAACGGAATTCTCAAAACTTGTTTGAAATAATAAATTAGAATGTTTATTAAAGCAAACTATTTCTTTACGATATTTCAATGTTTAATGAGCAGCTAAACAATGTGTTAAAATTTAAATGTGGAAATTTATTTGAAATATTTTTTATTTAAATTATATTCTAAATGAAATTGCTAATCTAAGCTTTGATTTTCAAGTTCTAAGATTTTGAATTACATCAAAATTAATTGAATTATTTAATAATTGAAAAACTATTTTCTTAAAATTTAAGAAATGATGAAAATGTTTTTTAAGCTTTTAATTCATATCAAATGAACTTCATTCAGAAAATTTGTTTAGTTTGAAAATCAATTTGTGTTTATTTGTAGCATCAATTTAGCTACCTTCACCCAACAACTATTCACTCCACACCCCTTCCCCTCCCCATTTCTAATCTGACCTCCACCCCCCCCCACTCTGACCTTTTACTGTAGCCCTCTCAATATGGCCAAACAAATTGCTTACAGCGCATTTAAATTACACACACACACACAGATCACGGAAATATATATATACACAGCGCACTGTCTGCTTCCCATATGCAAGTGTATATGTGTGTATCTATGTACAACTTATGGCATTTTCAAGATATTTTTCGTGCGTAATTTCTTTCGATTTGTTTTTGATTTTTTTGGTTTTGTTTTTAGCGCTGTCTGTCTGACTGTGAGTGTGTGTGTGTGTGTACACTTGAATAATTTTTACGAGTTGAAATTGAAGCAGTTTTCGACTGACAAAGTGTGCCGGCCAGTACAAGATATGGTATTGTATATAGATATAAGTATCTATGTATCTGTATCTGTATGTAAGATGGCTTCTACTGGGCCATGCGGTTAGTAGTATTTGCTTTATTTTTAAAGGTACTTAACAGATTTCAATTTCCTTTTGCTTTCTTTAATTTCCCACTTCTTTCTACTACTTCTTTCTTCTGCTGATGTAACATGATGATGATGATCATTTTTGTGGCACAAATAGAACTGTGAGTCCCAATCAGGTGCCAGGGAGGGAGACACGGGACATGGGACAGGGAAATAATGTGTGAAATGTGCACGTGATGCGAGGGAATTGTAATTATGCAACACAGTGTGGCACAGTGGCACAGACTATGGCAAGTGCATAAGGAAAGAGAATTCACAGTTGAATTAACAAGAGTTCTAGAAATTCGCAGATAAACTGCAAAGCAAAAAGTGTAAACTTAGCATTTGCTACCTAATTAAAAACCCATTAAAACGGGCAATTTTCAGACTCAGTCAGACAGACAGACATTAAACGAACTTAACACCTTCCCTCACCCTTTACTATCTCCCTCCTGAGTTTATTTCATTTGGTTTCGCATCCGTTGTCTTTGTGGCTTTTTGGAATAGCCTTCAGTTCTTAAGTACTATCATTAAATGTCTAGCAAGAGTCTCAGAACTAAATTTACTTATTTCATTTTCTATTATTACGCAACTCACATTCAATATCAGTAACAAGAACAACAACAACTAATTGCAATTGATATGCATTTCGTTTTTTGCTTAACCTTTCCAGTTATCTTTTCTCCATGTACAATAGCATTGTAAATGCTGATAAGGTTTCCCATTGGTTCTATATTTGTTTTCTCGAAAAATTGAAATACATTTTCTGTGTTAAAATTAGGAGCGAAAATTGATCAGAAATTGAACAACGACTATGATATCAAAATATCGAACAATCACTGCACATTATGCAAAAGCTAATATGGGGTTTTTCTTAGAATATAAATTGATTTTATGATATCAGAAATTATATTAAAGCACATTTAATTGGAGACGAGCGGAGTGTAAATGATCGTGAATTGTTGTTGATTTTGCTCTTTTCTATATATTATTATTTAGTTTGAAATATAAACTGTTTTAAAGGAGTTAATAGAAATTGTGTTCAAGAGAATACTTTTAAAAGATAAATTTACCCATAAAAAAACCTCTTTACGAGGTAAAAGTCTAGTGACGAAAACATTTTCATGCCCCAAAATTTCTGATATCCAATTTTGAGACGAATAATATTAAGTTTTGCACATAAATTATTTTAAACAAAATTTTGGCACTCGGCACATTGCACTAAAATGCCTCAATTCTAATACCAAATAAAACTCACTGTTTTGCGCAGTGCCGAATGCAAAAATTTTGTTTAAAATAATTTATGTGTAAAACTTAATATTATTCGTCTCAAAATTGGATATCAGAAATTTTGGGGCATGAAAATGTTTTCGTCACTAGACTTTTACCTCGTAAAGAGGTTTTTATGGGATATCAGAAATTTTTGAATAAGACATCAGAAATTTTGAAATAGCAATATTTTTTGACAGTATAGCTTTGTCAATTTTGTTTATTGTTTGTACAAAAACACACATGCCCAGCGCAAAAGCTATCAGCACTTTTCAACTCTGGCTGCTATGACACTTTGCACCTGCTGTCCTATACCCATTCTACCTTTTTAAATAAAAAATAAACGTTGAAGGTATTTCTAAGAGCCCTTCGAAATACCTTTTCAACGATATATAGATCATATCTGTAGCTTCTATCGTTTGGATGCTATGAGTATTTAAATTTGAGCGGTTTTTAGCGATTTCCAGCTAAACTAGCGATTTTTCGAAAAAGTCGTAGGACAAACGATTCTATATTTTTGATTATAAAATGATTTATCTGCCGCAAAAAGAATTCACCACTTGCAAGCAGTTTATTTCCGCATTACGCTGCAAGCAGTGTACATACTGCATATGTACATGCAGTAGTGTAAAGTGGTAAAAGGTATATTCTAAGAGGTAATATCTTGTCCAAACGAATTTTGACAGATATGTGTTATATGTCAAAAAACGCGGAATCAAATTGCCCATAACATATAACATATTTTAAAGTGATTTCATGTGTAGATTTTTCTTAAATCGCCAAAATGTGGAAAAAAATACCTTATTTCACCTGTAGCTGTTTACCTTTTCACTTAAAGAAAAAATTTTGAAGGTAGAGCCCTTCGAAATACCTTTTCAACGATATATAGATCGCATCTGTAGCTTCTATCGTTTGGATGCTATGGGGGTTTCAATTTTATCGGTTTTTAGCGATTTCCCGCTAAACTAGCGATTTTTCGAAAAAGTCGTAGAACAAACGATTCTAGATTTTTGAGCGGGAACAAGTCCTCATTCAAACTTTTAAGCTATCCAAACAATCAAACTGGCTGCTATGACACTTTGTTGCTGCTGCCCTATTCCAATTCAAAGTAAAACGTACATATTCAGTTAATAGGTTATATCTTCCAAACCTATCGGTAAAATTTTTTGTGTCATATATCAAATAACGCGAAATTTTACAAACTAAAACATATTGAAATTTAAAATAAATCGTTAGCGGCGTTTTCTCAAAAACCGCCAAAACGTAAGGGAAAATACCTTATGTCACCTGTAGCAATTTACCTATGTACTTTAGAAAAAAAGTTAAAAGGTATGCATAACAGCCCTTCAAAATACCTTTTCAACGATATATAGATCGCATCTGTAGCTTTTATCGTTTGACTGCTATAAGGGTTTTAATTTTAGCGGTTTTTAGCGATTTCCCGCTAAACTAGCTTTTTTTCGAAAAAGTCGTAGAACAAACGTTTCTAGATTTTTGATCGGGAACAAGTCCTCATTCAAACTTTTAAGCTAAATCAACGATTTGATCCTTACAAACAAACAAACAAACAAACAAACAAACAAACAAACAAACAGACTGACTTTTCATCTCATTTTTGGAAGACGACTAAAAATTTCAAAATAATTTATCTTTTGAACCAGTAGTCGGATTTCGATGATCGAGGTGTCATTTGACGCGTATTTTTGATTAGAATAGTAAAAAATTAAACACAAATTCAAAAAGGATCCAACGGCCCCATTAGCTCCAATAATTAAAATTTTTCCCCTCCCACTTACACCTGTTTATCTCACGAACCAGGTAAGTTTTCAAAACTCTTAGTATGCACATTTGTAAGTTGAGTTGATACCTTTAAATCGGTATATAACTCGACCTGATCGGACAGTCATAGCAAATTTTCCATTCTTCCTGTGTATATATGCTAGTCGCCTTCGCACCCTTCGTGCTGCTTTCGTCACTAGCGCGGACTGCCGTCCGCAGTGATGATAGTAAAACACGTTATACAGAAGTCTATTCGGAGGTTATTATTAAAGAGAAGCTTATCCATAAAAAGTATCTTTTGAAGAAGATTGTTATAGAGAGTTTTATAGGTATTTTATGCTTCATTTAAATTAGTAATATCATCATTATTATTTCAACTGGTATTATAAAATATATTTGCTCAAATTTTAAATTTTTGAACTATTAACAAAGTTAAACACATAAACTATTGAATTTTCACAATTATAGAGTTGTTTTTGAATTTTGGCATATTTACTAAAGCTCTTCTACTTGTATTGCTATCGAGTTTTCTATAATATCTTCTGTTTTAATTTTATAATAATCTCTTGCAATATTCACTTTACATTTACAATTTTTCCCAACTTATGCAGGGGCTTTCAAAAGTCTCAATTGCCAATTGACTTGTGTATTCTCTTTTGGCTCTTTTTGCTGTTTATTGTTTTTGTTGTATCTGCTGCTTTGTTATTTCTGTTTGTTGCTAATTAGCATAGATTTTTAAGTTGTTGTTGGTGCTTCATTTGCCTACAATTTTGGTGCTGTAGTTAGTCGTTGTTGCTGTTGTTGTTGTCTTACTGTTTACGTATACGCAATTTATTTGGACAACATGCTGCATGCTCGCACTCCCTCTCTCTCCCACTCTCTTCCTCCCTCTCTTACCATTCTCTCTGTATTTATATTTTACACATCACACACACACAGTTGTAATACAAACAAATTATTTAGTATATTAATTTATGGCTCGCGCGCTCTCTAGTTCTGCCGCCACCCACAAACAGCGACGTCGACGCCGAAGTCGCTGTCGCTGTTGACTGCTGACGCTGACGTCACGACAACAGCAACGTAAGCGTCAGCGCAAGCAGCGCTGCTTTGCGCTAGCCAGAGAGGTCAACGTAAGGCGGCAATTTACAAAAGCATTTTACAAAAAATGTAAAAAAGAAAAGAAATCGCAACTAAGAACTAAAGCGGCGCATTTAGTACTCAATTAATTGGAAATTTTGTCGGTTTTGATCAAAGGCCACGTTTCTGCAGTCTTCGGTCTACAGTCTACAGTCTACAGTCTTCTGTCGCGTTCTTCAATGCATCGCGTACGTGCGCCAACTGAATGTGAATCTACAATTAAATCTCTGAATCCCAAATCCCAAAACCCCAAACAATATGAGAAAGAGAGAGTGAGAGAGAGAGAGAGAGAGAGAGAGAGAGAGAGAGAGACGGCGCCCAAAAGGGGCAGCTGTCGGTCAACGGACTGTGCACTGTGTGACCAGATACATTTGTCTATGTCCATTCGCTTGTCTTATCATATTCTTTTTCAAGTGTCTTAAAAGTCGACTAATGATCTCAGCGCCAAATTTATCAATCTTTGCCCATTTCTCGGACCTTGACACAAAACTGTTAATAACTTGCCGCCTAATTGCAGTTTGTGAAATTTGCCACCTTAGACCATGACCTCAGTTCCCCTTACCATCCCTCTATGCACCCATCTCCCTCTCCGCTTTCCGCTTAGTATGCAAAAATAAACAAACACATTAGCAAAGAAAACTTTGGCCCATTGCGTCAGGCATTGATTCTAAGTTTTTACAGTTACAAACAAAACAAGACTCGCACACACACACACACACAAATACACACGCACTTGAGTTGTGCTATTTAAAGCATTAAAATGTTCTAAAGAACTAACAACGAATACTATTTTGTGTAGCGCAGTGTAATTGCTATTTGGTATTTTCGTTTACGGAACGCGCTCGCGATCGACACAACGTCAAAGTCGAAGTTCTAATGGCAACTGAAGCTTCGGCAAGCTTCAGCCAATGCGTCAACGAACAACCAACAACATCAACAACAACCGACAACAACAGCAAGAACAACAACAACAGTGTTTGTCACCTGGCAACCCGACAACGACAGCAGCAGCAGCTTCTACACAGACAAACACAGACAGCAAGCCGACGACAACAACAACAACAGCACTAACAAAAGTGGAAACTGCGACGATAAGTTTTGCCAAAGTTGTTAACTGTCTATTGTTGTTGTTGTTGTTCTAACGCATTGTTGTTGCGGTTTTGTGGTGCTCAACAAAAGCTAATTATTGTCGCTCGCTCTGCCGTCTCTCTCTCTCTCTCTCTCACTCTCTACCATATTTCTGCCTCTCTTTGTTCTGCCGCTCTGAATAAGTTCGATTTCCTGGTACCTCGAATCAATTCGCCAATGGAAAGCTTGTCTTTTAGAATACACTATCTACAAAAAGGGTATAGTAACTGAGAGAATGATTTCATGCTAAGCATATTTAATATTCAAAAATATATTTATATTCAGATAGATCATTTTAATATAACTTTTAAGATTAATCTGCTAAGTTTCCACTCATTGGAAATATGTTTTTCCAATTAAAGACCAAACATGAATTATTCATTTTTTTTCTACAAACTGAATTGAAATGAACTTAAAATCAAAGCTTAATACATTTTATGTAAAATAAAAATAACAAGATACCTTTTATAAAATTAACATAAGAAAAGTCCCAAAAAAAAAACCCTTAAACTATGCAAATTATTTAAATATCTATTGCTATATCAATTATTTACTAATTATACTCAATTTTACATCAGCAGGGTTTAAATATTTAAATATTCAACAAATTTAATTTGAATTCTAAAAGAAACATCATGTAAGGGTATTCAAACTTCATGGTGCCATTAAAAGTGTTAAGTTCTATTCGAATTCTATTGGTAGTGGGAAGCCAGCTGTTTTGCTGAGCACCTGGTACACGCGAATAGAAGGTTTTGGCATTTTGCCAACTTATTGACAGCTGGAAGCAGCTTTCAATTTCAACAACATCAGCTGGAAGTGAAGAGAGAGAACGAGAGATAGAAAGAGAGAGAAGACAGAGAGCAACCGCTTATAAACACAATGAACACTCGTTAATCAGGTATAGAATTTTATTTTTATTTTATTTTGCTTTCTTTTTTTTGGTTGAACGGTAATTACGAGTGCAACTTTGTCGAGTTTCTTTTTTGATTTTAAATGTTAATTTTTTTTTGTAGATTTCAGCTATGAAATCATGCACATAAATAAAAAAATTATTACCAAAAACAAAAAGGGGGAGAGTATAAATTTATAAATAAAATACTTGATAAAAGTCTAAAATCAAAATGTTAACTTATCTGACATGCAGAAACAACAAACGTTCTACATGCGATTATACAATATGTAGGTATATTAATGTGTGAGTGTGTGTGTGTGTGTGTGCGAGTGTGTGTGAATAAGTGTGTTTGTCCAGTTCGCTGAATTTTGTACTTTTATCAATATTTAATCAAGCATTTGGCATTTGCCTGGTGTTTCTTTTCGCATAGAAAATAAATATAAATCAACTTAGAATTGAGTGTGCTCGACAAGCAGACACTCTGCTTGCATATAAACTTACACTGATATTCATATTTAATTAAATCTTAAAGTAATTGAGTCAAAGTCAACACACTAATTTTTTTTCTGATATAACTTGATATAAATTAGTATTGTTTTGGAGATTTCGATCAACCACAACTTCAGAGTGTACAAAATCACTTAACACATGTCAGAAATTGCAAGCCAATTTGAAAATATACAAAATAATTCGAAAATAATAAAATGGGCGTTATGGGATACGCCCAGCATTTTGAATTTGAATAATGGTTTGGTCAATAGATAACAAATGACTGCTAATTGCATTTCAAATTTTGTTATGCTTTCAACTTGAAATTAAAATACAAAAACAAATAAAAAGACAAAAACAACTTATTTATTGCTGCGGGCTCTCTGAATCATATGCCAAAATGCTCATGTACCTAATGCGACTTTGCACATTTTTGGCAGCAAAAATTGAAAACAAAAACTGGAAACAAAAATACAGAAAAAGGCCAAAAACGAACAACAATAAACGTCAGCCGTCAGCTGAGTGGCAACAACAATAAAAACAACAACAATAAGAACTAACTACTTATAGATAGACATAATAAACGATTGAAAATTATCATAATGAAATAATAGCTGTCGAGTTTGGGCCATAATATCAAGTGTGGGCGCTACAAAAATGGTCAATACGTTACGATATGGATACAAAATAGTGGAACAAAGGCAATTTCGAGAATTCCGCTTTAATTGAGTGCGGCATGCAACTTAATCACTCATTCATGCTTCACGCCCAATTAATGTGACTCGCAGGTAATTAAAGCGACACTTGTAGCTTCCCCTTCCCTTTCTCTTCCACTCAACTCCCCAACTGAAATCGGAGGCAACTTAAATCCTCAGGTAACCAGAAACCACAACAATGACGCCACAACAATCGACGACAGTTAAAATGCCACTGGCTTAAAGTTCTTCAATATTTTCTTATTCAAGTGCCATTGACCGTTGATTTATAGCAAAGTATTGCTCTTAAAGGCTGAGTATTAACACGCTATTGAGTCACCATTCGAATTTTAACGATTTTGCCTGGGAATTTTCACAACTGCTTTGCTTTTTGGGCTTAAACACAATATTTTATGCCTTTGCTTACTTTCGTTGATATTTATCAATAAGTAAAGGCGGCTATCGATTCGAATTGCTTGGGTTTAACAAGATATCAGATAGGATAAATAAGCTAAACCGATTTCCATTTAAATATATTTTTTTTTGGAAAATTTTCCTATATTTTTTTAACTTCTTATTCGAAATGTTACTTTGAAAAATATAAGGCATATAAATATTATAAATTTTGTGCAATCATAAATATTTTGAGAGCACAATAATTTTTTTAACTTATTTTTAATTAATTTATATTTTATTTAAAATCTTAAGCAGCTGCCTTTTTTCAATCTTGAATAAATGTGGACCAGCAAATCTGCGATGTTTATCAATTATCTTTTGGTTTGTGCCAAACAAAATTAAGAGCCATTGTTACTCACAGACAATCTCACTAATACTGGGGTGCCACAGAAACCTCTTTCACCTGAATTTGACGTAAATTTGTATGAAATTTACGTCATTTTCAGGTGAAAGAGATTTCTGTGGCACCCCAGATAGACTAAGTTTCGTTTAGTTTAGGTTTATTAAAACTCAAACGTTTGTCTTATCAAAATTTGTGGCATGTCGTCGTGTTGCCAGCGTAAACAAAGGCAGAATAATAAATAATAATAATACGTAGACAATCGCAATGGTTTTCTTGTCGACGCGTGTAGTGAACAGTGCGTATAATTAATATGCGCAAAAAATCGTTGTAATAAATTAATTGAAAGTTTTTTGATTGACTTGAGTGACAGGTGAAATTAAACATGTCCAAATACTTTCAAAAAAAATTATAGAAAATTTCTAATAAATAAAAAATAATTTAAAAAGACCAAAGGCAAACCTGGGCGAACTTCATTTGCATGCTAAGCGCCCTCCATGCATCCGGTCATTAAAAAATTAATTGAACTATGACCAAATGCCGACTCGAATAACTCTCGAATAGTATAATTTAAAACGAATTAAAATCACACACACTCATCAGATACACATTCAACTATCTAGATCCATGAACAAATACTGGAAGAGATACATATATAATATTTATATGCAGAACTTTGAGCGCATATTTTTAGGTATTATCATATCATATTCGAGCATAATTAACCCGAATATTGTTATATCTTTTCATACCTTCAATCGAAACCCAAGAAATATATTACTTAATTTCCTAAAGAGCGCTTATCGCACTTGGATTTAAATATTTAATGAACCGAAGGTCGTTTGGTCAGATGCGAGTGCGTATAACAGTTTTGTAGCACACTTTGCATTACGGATTTCACACTGGGGTTAAGAACTGTCATAAAGCGCGCGCCATAGAAAATGAAACTCAACTCAACTCTGAACTTGGCGTTCGCAATTTGCGAGCTAATTTGATAAGGTTAATTAATAGCTTGGGCCATAAAAATTATTAACTCACGTTGTTGTTGTGCCGTAGAGTAAATGTTTACTGGAAACGCCTTCAGCTGCAACACATACACATACACACACTTGCAACAACAACTTTGCGAGGATTAAACAAAATTAAACGCGCGCACTTTTTAACTGTTGTTGGTACTTGTTGCTATTGTTGCTGCTGTTGTTGCTGTTCTTCTACTTCTTCTTCTTAAGAGCTTAGCGATCGACGCAGCATTCGCATTCTCTGTTGTTGCTGTTGCTAAAATAATAACGAACACGAACTTACGACTCACGAAGACGACGTTGTTGACGACGACGACGCCGACGACGATGCCGACAACTTGACTTGGCAAAACTTCTGTAGTAACTAAATAGCAGGGGCCTACGGTATCGTATAGCACAAAATACGAAACAACGGCGTATTTGGCGACAGCGACGCAGGCACGCTGGCAGCGACTGAGCAGCGTCTGTAGCGCACAGTGGTTCCCAAACTTTGAGCTTTTCGAACAATTAGCGAATGCAATGCCTTTTTGAAAAATTTAAACAAAATATTTACATGTATTATATTCATAAAGAATCCGACATTTGATAACTTTCAAGGTAATCAATAGATTGGAACTTTAAAATTACTCTTGCGATGTAATTTTTTGGCCGAAAGGATGTTTGAAAAAATCATAAACTAATAATAACAAGCTGCTTTGAGTGCACATGGAATTTAATATCAAATTTGGTATCTCTATCTCTTATAATCTTATAAACATAATATTTTTATTAATTTATGGGATCAGTCTTTCTTTTTTCTGCACGTTACGCCATTTTATTTCAACAAACTTAAGGCTTTGTACATAAATATACAGTCGAACTTCCCTAACTCGAATCACCATTATCCACGAAAAAAGTTCGAGTTAGGGAGACTTCGAGTTAGTGAAGTAGAATTGTATGAAATTTGCCTAGTATTGCCACTCGATTTTGTTCGAGTTAGGGAGACTTCGAGTTAGGGAAGTTCGAGTTAGGGAAGTTCGACTGTATATGATTTAGAAATTTTCTAAATAAAATCAAACTTTTTTCAATATTAATCTTTTGTATTTGACCTTTAACCCATTTGAAAGAGAGAAAATGGTCACTCTAATCAAACCAATTAAATATTCATATATTATCATAACGTTGCACCACTGTACCTTGCTTTTTGATTAGTTTGACGTTGACTTGTTGCTGCCAGCGCTAACGGCGACGGCAACTGCGAGTGGTGGGTGCTATTGGGACTCAGTCTCACTGTCTGTCAGCCCCGGTCTCTGTGTCTACTCTGCGTCTGTCTCTGTCTCTGCCCCTGATTCTGTCCCTGTTTCTGGGAGCTGTGCTCTGTTGCCGGCTTTGGCGTGACTTGTTGACGATTTGTTGTTATGTTCTGTTTTCTGTCTCTGTTTCTGTTTGTTTCGTCGCTGGGCACGAACCACAGATCCGATATTTTCCAATTTGTATGCATAAATTCACACACAGATGCACACACGCACACACACACTTGCACAGTGTGAAAAGGGTGCGGAGTGAGTCAGGCAGGAGGCGAGCACGTTATGTTGTTATGTCTCTCTCGACACACAGAATCAATGGGTTAGGCTGTCGTCCAAGCAAAGCAAAGCAAAGGCAAAAAACAAAACAAAAGAATCCAAACAAACAACAGCAAATGAGTGCGAGTACGAGTACTCATATGAGTACTCGCCTGAGCACTCATACTCATGATACTCGTGCATGTGCGCATCTGGTTTAGGGACTGCATATGAATCGAGAGAGTGGGGAGTGGAGAGAGGAGGAGCTAAGGGGAGGGGAGTCATAACGATGACAATGACGGCATATTGCGGGTGGCGTTGTCAGTTGCGTGGGTTGTTCGAGAAGTTCTTCACTTTTAGTAGCATGATGATAAGATAATATCTGATATCTATGAAATATATTTGATTCTATGAAACATTGTTGACTATTGTTCATGTCTGAACATAGTTTTATATACAATTATATGGCTACCCAATCGTACATTAATTTTTTATATGCTTTCGATAAGAAAGATTGTAAAAGATTGTAACATATGTGATTCATGGAATGCAAATGATAAAGTTATAAAGATACGATTTTGTGTAAAGATACTCTTCGAATGTTTTCCACCTTATGCTGTATATTCTCGTACTTAGAAACTCTTATTTAAAACACACTGCTTACCCTCGCTTTTGTATTGGGTATTTTGCACAAGGAAATACCTTATAAAAAGCTCGAATAGATAAACAATTTTACTAAGTTAAGTAGAGCCTAGACCAGATTTTAAATATACAGTTAGCTTAGTAAATTGTTTCTTCAGTAGTTAATATACAGGGGTGTCACAGAAATCGCATTCGGTTGAATTTCACTTAAATTTCATACAATTTCCAATGAAATTCAAGCGAAAGCGATTTTTGGGGCACCCCTGTATATTAATTTTATAGGGAATTACACTCAAAAAGTGTGAAAAAGGTTCCTTCAAGAGTCTTAATATTAAATGATATCAAGAAATAGACTAAAGTTGAATTAATATCAACATTATATAACACTTTCTACAACAAATGATATACCCTTTTGGCTTGCTAAATTAATGGGTATGCGCATTTGCCTGTTGCCGGTTTTTAGCACTGTCCACTCAACCCTCTCTTCCTGCCCCTGCCAGTTCCCTTCCGCTCGGCGTATCGTCAAGCTCCAACAGTCAGCGGCAAGGGCGAGTTCCCTCTGCGACAGCGCATAAGTCCAATATATATACATATTTAATACATACATAGCGTATATATGAAAGGGGCCAAGGGGTCAGTCAGTTTTGTAGCACAGCTCGACCGACGACAGTTATTATTGCCACAGCGAGTGCTGCATAGTTTTTATTTTATTTTTTTGTATTTTTCCAGCTTTTGTTATAGTTTTTTATGGTTTGTTTTCGTTTATGCACTGAACACATCGGATTAACGGAGAGGAGGGAAACAAAAGCGACTAGCGACAACCACATTCCAACATTGTTATAAGTATGTATTGACAATAATATGAGGGGGAGGTTCACTAGTTCTTTAGGTTCCTCCACGAGCAAATCAAATGGTGAGCTCACTACTCGTAGACAGGCTTCGGTTCTCGGTTGTCAGGGAAGCTGCCGCCTGAGCCTGTCAACCGATTGACAGGACAGCGCAGGACACACGTGATGAGCTTGTTACGGCTAAAATCCTGTCAATTGGGTTAGAAAAAGCAAAGAGAAGCTGAGAAGAGAACTTTGGGTCGAAAGAATGAGCAAGACAGAGATAGAGGAATATAGAAAAAAATGCAATTTGAAAGTATTAAAGGATAATTAAAGATAAAAAAGAAGGACAAATTGAATAATGAAAAAATACAATTTATAGTATGTATAGATTTAGATAGATTTTAAATTTGGAATAATAAAGAAAATTTCTGATATAGGAAAGATAATAAAACATAGATAAAAGTTTAAAATATATAGCAAGAAGATAGAAGTATGAAATTTT
Source organism: Drosophila recens (assembly GCA_037043495.1). Taxonomy (NCBI): domain Eukaryota; kingdom Metazoa; phylum Arthropoda; class Insecta; order Diptera; family Drosophilidae; genus Drosophila; species Drosophila recens. Next base: position 104,872 of record JBAMBJ010002968.1, on the reverse strand, counting down.
TGGTGAGCATATAGTTGTTAATAAATAAGAGACAGAAAATATAACAAGGAATTACAATATTACAATTTATATAATTTTGATATTGATGGAACATTGTCAATGGATAATAATTGCAATTAACAAATGTAAATAGATGAAAAATAAATCATGATGTTAGTTAAATAAATGAATAAATAACTAAAATAAATCTTGATCAACTAAATGCATGCACATAATTAATTAATTTCACTAGCAACATGCTGTTAACAACAACAAGATTGGTCTGTTATTCCAATGTTACCGCTATGTTAAGCCAATGTTAACAGCTCACCTGTCGCTGTCGCTGTTGTGCCACCATTTTGAAGTGCTTGACTCTTGCGAGTCAAAAATGGCGTGCCGCAATGATGGCAAGCTTCCGTTTCCGGTTTCGCAGTGGAGCTGCAAGCGCTCAAGTTAAGCACCTGATATTGTTGTTATTATTACTATTGTTGTTGTTACTCACCTGCTGAGTGCCAATATTAAAGGACCTCGTGCACGCTGGGCCTTGAGCACATTTAATAGCTGTGCATCGCTCAAGGTGACATCCTGCAGGCGCAACGAGGACTGCAAATGAGTTTGGAAACCAACAATTAAACTTCACTTAAAGCACACCATTATTTTTTATTTTTATTGAGTAGACAAAGGCAAACATTTTCTTAGGTACTAAACATGTGAGAGAGTCATACACTTTTGGACACACGTTTGGCGGGCAACGCGGGTGGAGGCGCCTCCAAATTCGAGATCGCGATCGAGTTTGACTTTGTTTGCCGGTTCCCGCGACGCAGCGAACAGAACTTTAGCATGTTTTAAAGTTGAGAGACACCACACGACTGACATCATACAATTTTCAGCGTCGTCCATTCGAGGGGCGTTTACCCAGGCGATAAGGCCATGATGATGCCATGATCGCCCTGAATTCGGGTTACGCCAGCGCACAGATGCCACGGCGCTCCATGAAGACCTCCAGACACGTGCCGTCGACGCGATCGAAGAGCAGCGAGCCAAATCGCCGAGCCGTGTAGTCCACAATCAGCACCATTTTGCAGTTGATGCACTTGTCGCGATAGTGGAACAGCAGTCCCACCGTCTGGTGCACGATGTGATCGACGAAGCCGGGAGCGGAGCGATACACCTGATGGTTGCCCATCTCGACAATGGCCCGGGTGTTGACCACCAGCTTGCTGCGCGTGTAGGCGGGCATCACCTCCAGCGTGCGTCGCACCTTCGACTGGGTGTAGAGCACGCGATTCATGATGTGACCGGGTGCATTGAAGGTATCGTTGCTATCGCGGCGGTAGAAGAACACGTTGCGAAAGACGAAGCCCGAGGTGCGACCCTCGTCACACTGTCGAAGATAGTCCGCCAGAGAATTGTGCTTCAGGGGCATCAGCACCTCATCCAGATCCACGACGGCCGCATAGCGATGATTGTCCACGACATTCGCACGGTAGACGCAATCGTTGAACTGGGCCACGATTCCAGCATAGTGAACGTCCTGCAGATGCGCCTGGACATTCCACTCGAAGACATCGGCGAGTCCCAGGCGCTGATAGTGGTCCAGGACGCGGCTCACCTCCTCGCTGGCCTCCACGTAGTAGAAGTAGAAGTGAATGGCGCCCTGCAATCGATACATCTCCACAAACTCCACCAGACGCAGCACATTCGAGTAATTCTCCTGCAAGGGCCCAACGCACACGGAGATTGTGGCACGCGATTTGTTAAACATCTCCGACATGTTGCGCGGATAACTACAGATTTAGATTTAAGAGAAAAGAAATAGTTAGTAGAATATTAAAATTATCTAATTTTACACTCACCTTATTTGTATGTAGCTCGGACTGATGTGGCTCAATCGATTGGAGGCATAGCTCAGTGCCACGAATTGTGGCAGCCGCGGTGGCGACTCTTTCGCCACCTGCAACGGGCACATGATGCTCCATGCCGCAAAGCTGTTGTTGTGCACATCGTGCATCGCACCCGCCTCCTCGGCCAGGATCTCGTGACTCGTGAAATCCGCGTATCTCACAATGCAACTGACCCGCGAGTCGCGGAGTCGCTCCGGCAAAATGGCAAAGATGCGCAACGAACCCACCGTCAACTGTTCCTCATCCAGCTTCACATTGCCTAAAAAAAGGAAATGAAAAGAAGAAGAAAGTGAAAAAGAGTAGTTAGAACTTAAGGATTAACTTTGTATATCAATAAATATAAATTTAATATATCTAACTATGATAAATATATTCTCCAATATTTAAAAAAAATATGATTTAACAATTTTTTTTAACAATAATTTAACAATATTTTTATATATTGGTAAACTTATCAAGCATTATGTTATTAGAATTCCATAAGATAAATATATCAAATCAATTGATTGCGATTGAATTATTATTATTATTATTATTATTATTTATTACAAGTTTTTTCCGATAAATTTTATAAGGTTTACTTCGAATTATATATCAGGCTTAATGTGTCAGGCTTCAATATTTAAAGAACAATTTTTTTAATTACATGCGAAAATTATCATATTACAAATAATTGAGTTAAATTCTTCAGACTTATAGCATGATCATTATTTTTGATCAATTTTCCTTTACTCTTATTAGTTATCTATGATTGCTTATTACATTTGGAATCAGAGAAAATACTTTTTCCATTTTTTTCTTAAAAAAAAAAAACTAATTTAATGGGGATTTCAATAAAATAATTCTATCTGCAATTACTTACTAAAACACAAATCTGTTGAGTCATAAAATATTTAAAAATTGTATGATATTAATGTCTAAATAAGGTGCTTGATAACTATTGAAAAGAGAATTTGACATAAATTGTATAGAAATTAATGTCAAATATGAAATTATTTATTAAAAAAAACATATATGTACATTGAAAAAAGGGCCCCAAGTCATATTATTTTATGTAAAGTTATAAGAAAAATTTGACAAGAACTATTTATCTTCCTCTAAGCATAATAATACTCTCTTTTTTTCTCTGTCTACTTATTACTACATTTAGGCCCGTTTTCTCAATGCCTAAATAAGGTGTTTGATAACTATTGAAAATATATTTTGACGTAAAATGTATAGAAATTCCTGTCAAATTATAAATTAAATCTAAGATACAGTTTATATGTACATACATTGAAAAAACGGCCCTTATTCCTTAAATAAACTATAATCTGTATTTGCCACTCACTGATAATATCAGTGCGCACATCAAAGTACGCTGAGTAGATTTCATGCCTCAATGTTGCATTGCCGATGCGTCGCCAGCTGTTGTTGTAGCTCCAATGTGGATTCGGTTTCTCATAGATGAGTTGACGCTGCAGCAGCTTGAGATCCTCGCGCAGGCGTTCATTCTGCAATTGCCACAAAGATTAGATAAAGAAGTCAACAACACATACAATCACACTATACACACACTCACACACACTCGCACACACACTTAATTATATATGTATGGAGACTCACAATGGTTGTGCGCATGGAGATATAGAATAGTATTAGCATGGTGCATGCCACCAGACCGGAGAGCGTAAAGTAAACATATTGAAAACGATTCTCTTGGGCCGCCAGCATTTTTGCACAAATTCAAAAACAAATTTATGTATATATATATTCCGATATAAATCTTTGCTCACTTATCTATATGTACAAATTTAATGAACGGCCGTATAAAAGTGAATTTTTAAATTTTAAATTTAATTATTTGTATTTGACCGAATGAGGCACACTTTGGGAGTGACCTTGAGTGGCGTACGCAGCCGTAGAGTGCCGTTAGCCGTTAGTCGTTAAAGGAACTACTGTTATATATCCTGTTTGGTCGGCGTCCAGGTGTGAATTACAGTTACGCGACTTGTGCGCCAAGCTGCCCACTCGTGACTACAAGTGTCATGCTGTTCAGGAGTCGCCAACGCCAACGCCACGGGCAGCGACAGCAGCGGCGTCTCAGCTGCGTCGCTGTTTGTTTATTTTCAAACGTCAACAGTGACGACAACGCCAACGCCAACTGCGACGCTGACGTCGACGCCGACGCAGGCAGCCCCCCCTTAAAGCGGCTCCTGTTGCTTGTTTGCTTTCAGTTTGGTTGATGGGCGGCCATCGATTAACGATAACATGCTTGGCAGTCAGGGACTGCATGGCCCAAGGGAGGGGTCAAGGGGGGTTTGAGAAGGGTAGTAGGAGGGGGTCATTTACAGCACATAGAAACAACAACAACAAACGAGCGCGCGTCTTTCAGTGTCATCATCATCGACGACGACGACGACGACGACAATCCCCAACCTCGACATTCTTTGTCCAACTAAAGCCCAACTATCCAGCTACACTCGTAAAAACAATTGCCCCAATTTAAAAACGGATATTTTGAAAACAAATTATAGGAAAGCCAATTAAAGACAGTTCGATATGGGAAATTTCTTTGTCAATTCAAAGGCAGAAGTAGAACAAAGCTTTTAACTTATAAGAAATTTATAGCCATGATACAATGACATTAGCTGAAAGTGAAATTTTAGCAGCAACGATCGTAGTAGTAGTAAAATAAATGCACTGAATAAAGCTTTGAGCTTCAACTGTTAATAACAAGAGTTCTATTATCGAAAGCTTTCAGGATCTTTCAAAATTAATTAAAAATGTTTTGGTAAAGAAACTTGTTAATAAAATTGAAAGAGAACTATTTTCTGAATGCGTTCAAGAAAAGCGTTCAAGAAAGCATTAACAATATTATTAGAAAAGCTTTAAGTGACTTTATATTTGATAAAACTTTCAACAAATAGAATTTTCAATTTACAATAAAAAACAAATAAATCAGATTTGCATATATTAACAAAACATTAAGAAAACTTAAAAGCCAATCAACTTTTCACTGTTTTTACACATTTTTAACTACTACAAAATAAATATACATTTGTTGTCTTCAAAGCTTTAGCAAATGTACATTATTTATTTATGTACTATTTATTTATTTATTAATTTATGTAGTGAAAAGAGTCTATAAATTTTTCGTTAAAAAGTTTAATCCAGCTTTGCTTACAGCTAATGTCATTAGTGAAACTGTAATAAGTTTTTATTCAATTTTAATGCGCTTTCCTCTACGGTTAAGTATTATTATTGTTTTTTGTTTTGCGAGTGTTTGTTTTGTGGTTTGTGCACACACGCTGACCTGTGGCAGATATCGAAACGGAGAGAGCGAGACAGAAAGAGGGAGCGAGAGAGAGAGAGAGAGAGAGAGACCGCGACGGGACAGTTGTTGGCGCCTGCAATAATACGCAAATGATTATCGCACCCACTCACACACACACACACACACTATAACAAACACAAGTACACACACATATACATATGTAAATGTATGTATGTATAAGGAGAGGCACAACAAGTGTCTGGGGCAGGACTTTGGCGACGCGTATGCAACAAGTTAATCCACGTACGTTTCGCATGAAACTGGCGCCATTGCTGACTCTGTCCTCGCGTCATCAGCAGGCGGCAGCAGCATCGGCGTCAGCGTCAGCAGCGCAGTCAGCGTCAGCGTCAACGCTGCTTTGGATATTTGTCTGTGCATGTGTGTGTGTGTTTGGTCTGTGTTTGGGGTCTGTGTAGATTTGTGTGTGTGTGTGTTTGTGTGGGGCATGTAAACGCACTTTAATTCAACATGAGTCGACTTTATAATTTGTAGGTTTTGTTTTTAAATTGGAGTGCCCCACTAACTGTGTATCTGTATCTGTGTATCTGTGTGTGTCTGTGTGAGTGTCTGCGTGAGTCAGTGCCACTTCGTAACATTATAAATTCAAGCTATTTTTATAAGAAAACACACAAAAACAATATATATTCCAAAACAAAAAAACATTTAAGACATTTGTCTTGACTGTCCAATATAATAATTATTGTATCTGTGTGCATACATATATACAAAATATAGATACTTTATATCTATGTTTGTTGACCAAATTAATTTGTTGTTATTTATCATGGCCAGGCCGCACCTTGGAATAAAACCTATTCAAACACTTTGAGTTGTCAACAAAGATATAATTTGTAAGTTCAAAGGCATAAAGTATTTATTATTTTTTAACATATTTATTTATTTTTTAAAATTTGGCATTGGTTTTATTAGTAAAATAATTTTTAATGTTTTCATATACAATTTTTAAAGTTTGTTTTAAAGATTTGACTTGAGAATAAATTTCATTCCTATCCAACACATGCACCACTGTGCAGTAGCCATTATTTCAATAAGAAAACACTGAACGTTTTTCACGCATTTTACTTGGTTTCTTTTTCTTCAATTTTCAAACGAAATGATTCATTTCGATTAATTTTTCATTTCATTAAGCACGCAAAGATTTTCACTCGGATATGACAATATGAGAAGAAAAACCACAGAGAGAAAAAAGAAATTAAAGAATTTTTTAGCACTCACACGCAAAAATGAGTGCTCGAATATTATGAATAAGTAAATGAATAGCACTAAAAACAGAAAATGCTTCAACTTCGGGCGATACGAAAGTCGAAGCATTTCGACATGACTTGAACCACTCGAGGGACAGGTGAGAACTGAGAGAGTTTCAATATGGAATTGGTTATGTTATCAGACAGTCGATAGATAAGCGAGTTTATCAGCAGTTGAACAGTCCCAATGGACAATATAAATATTTATTTGTAAGTGACTAAGGTTAAGTTAATAGTAATATTTATGGAGTTACCTGAATATTAGTGTAATGATTGCATTTTCGCAGCTGCCTCTTCTGTCTCCTTCCCTTGTTTCGGAGCCCGCATTTTTTTGCAGTAGCTGCTCGTTAATTGTACAATTCAATGGCAACCAGCATAAGTTGTAAATTGTCTGTCTGTCTGTCGGGGCTGCCCACCAGTAGCCAAATGTCTGTAATCTCACCCCAATAAATGGAACTGTGTGAAAAGTTGGCAAATCTCCCTTAGAAACCGTGAGAAAATCTAGGGAGATCAGTTCAACAGTTGAAGCTAGTTCGCCAAGGAGTAACAAATCTTGACTGATTAATATGCACTCCACTTTTTATTATTATTTTCCTTTTTAGCTATATCAACTGGTTGTTTCCCATACAGCACGATAGCAATTAACCATTCCCATAGATCTTGGCGGTGGTGGTATTTTAACCACCACCACCGTCACCAGCAGCACTACCACTGAACCACTCTTGGGATCTTGTGCGCATACCAGCATAAACATTTCCATTTCAATACGTCTGAGCTCGTATATCTTGAACCCTCCTCTGTTGTTATGACCCAACGGCACGCAGACCACCGGGAATCGGACCAGCAAAAGGGGAACCGGGAATGGAAAGAGGGAATGGGAGAATAAGAATGGGAATCGGAATCGGATAGCAAGGGCACGCCTGCGTTCTGGGTGCACATTTTCATTTCATGCGAAAGTATTTTTCAATTGTTGAGCTCCCTGTCCCTACACTATTATCTTTTGGTGGTGGGTTTTGCAGGCCTATAAATAGTCAGTCAGATCGGCAGTCAAGCACAGTTCAGTTTGAAGTTTTACAAAGTGAAGAACAACTCAAAGAAGTTTTGAGCAAAGAAAATAATTCAACAGGCAGTTATGCCGTCACCAGTTCCAGGTGGCGGCTGGCTCTACCTAGTACAGTTCAAAATACTATTACAAATATTTGAAAGATTTCAAATAAACTGTAAGTATAGCTAAAGTAATACCTAAACCTGGTATTATAATAATAAAACACTCTTCTGCAGCTTGCCTTTAACAAATAAAAAACATGCCGCAAATGGGGCTATGTTTTACTTAAAATAAACGGAAAATGGGCCTCAACTTTAATTAAAAGAAATATAACAAATGTGAATCGATCAAGTCAATTCAAAAATTAAATGAAAGAAAAATGTTCAACATTAACTCTAACAACTGAACTCCAAATCGAAATTGGACCTCAACTTTAATTAAAAGAAAATATATCAGATAAATCTATTATCTCAATTCAAGAAATATTCTACAAAAAATCAACAACATTCTCCCTAACTACTTAACGCCCCAATAAAAAATGGACCTCAACTTTAGTTAAAAGGAAAGAAAAAATGTTAATGGATAATATTCGAAAAAAAACTGCAACATTCAGTCTAACAAAAGAAAATAAATAATATAAATGGATCATCTCAAGTCAAGAAATATTCTAAAAAAAAATCTGCAACGTTTACTACAACAACTTGATTTCAAATCTAAAATGGGCCTTAACTTCAATGCAGAATGTATCTACAACATTTATTGCCAAAACTTACAACTCTACACCAAGTCTACAATAACCTGAAACAAAACTCAGTCAACAATATGTTTGACTCACATACATAGCTATACAAAACTTGAGTCACTGCAATCGGATCATCAGCGACTATCTATGGGCAATTCTGGATCTACAATAGCTATTTCTTATCTGAGGCATTCCGACAATCACTTCCAGTCAACGACAACGACAACCACTTATTTTTTTGTGCCTTTTCAGTTTGATTTTTCAGTTTCAATTGCTGTTTTCTGTTAACTTTCGTTATAAAGCTATAAATTTGTTGGTCTAACAATATCCTTGTTGAAAGTTTCCAAACAAAACAAAAAATATGAAGAAAACCCTTTAGGTATTCCAAATGTAAAATCGCGAAATTTTTAACGATGTATATTGCCAATAGCAGGCGTGTTTTTGTTATAAAAGAAAAAAATTTGTTAATAATTTAAGTTTCAAAAACAATTAGTTTTTATTTTAAAAAATTACATTACTCAATTTTATTTTTCAATTTTCATTTGGTAAGTTTTTTGATTATATTTATTATTTTTTTTCAAAGTTTTTGTTGGAATTTCTTAGTTTCATTTCCCGTTTCCAATTTGGTTTCCTTACGTTTTTTGGGTAAGTTATTATTTTTAATTTCATGTTTCATTTTTCATATTATTTATTAGTTTATTTTATAAGTTTTGTTTCTAACATTTTATTTGATTTAGTATTTGGTATTTGTATTTCTGAAGTCCTTTTCCTTTTTTTAGTTACCAAAGTTTTTTCTATATACTTTTTAAAAACATATATTTTTTATTTCAATTTAAATATAAGTTCAGTTTGTTTGTTATTTATTTTACCTATTATTTTAAGTTAATTTATCTTTTTATAAAATGTTTATTTTATTTATTTTATTTCAAATTTAATATGAGTTCAGTATGTTTGTTATTTATATAATTTTTTTTTTTTTTTTTTTTAATTTAATCCTTAATAAGTTTTTTATTTGTATCTTAATTTTCTGTTAAGTACAAATCATTATGAAAAAAATTGTTTGTTTTTATATTTTTTTATAAATTGTTCATTTCATTTCAAATTTTGTATGAGTTCAGTTTGTTTGTTATTTATATTACCTATTATTTTTTGTTAATTTATATTTTTAAAATATGTTTATTTTATTTCAAATTTAATATGAATTCAGTTTGTTTGTTATTTATTTGATTATTTTTATTTTTTTTTTTTAATTTAATCTTTAATTAGGTTTTTATTTAAATCTTAATTTTGTGTTAATATGAGTTTCGTTTGTTTTTTTTATTTATTTGATTATTTATTGGTTAATTTTTTTTTTAATTTAACCTTTAATACATTTTTTTTTAAATCTTAATTTTGTTTTACGTACAAATCATTCAAAAAAAAATGTGCTTAAGCTATCTTTTAATTCTCTTGATTTATTGATTGCGATATTCGATTTCTTTCAATTATTTTTTCTCAGTGTTTATTTTATTTGTATAATACTTTTCTTTATTTTATTTAATCACAAATTTTTAAAGATTTGTTTAGGTTTATTTATATATGTTTTATTCTTTTAATCATGTTCCTTTATTTTTTTACATTTATTTCATTAAATTCACATTATTTTTAAAATATTATTTAACATCAAAATTTTCCTTTTTTTTATTATAAATTTTATATATTATTATCCATTTAAAAATTACATTTTATTTAGTTTATGCATTTATTATTTGCGTATTTAATTTAGTTTTTATCATTTATCTAAGTTTTTGTATTATAGTTTCTTTTTTTTTAGTTTAATTCACCTTATTTAATTTATTTTTAATATATTTTTCCCATATTTTAATGTATTTTTATTTGGTTATTTTCTTTATTTTTGTTATTTTCATTGTTTTAATTTTGTTCTTTATTATTTTAAACATTTTGCTCAGGCCCAAAGTATTGTTTTAATTAAAATAAAAAAATATTACAATATATCTTTCTTCTAAAAATGGGCTCTTTTTTAAAAAATATATAATAAGTTTTGTATGTTCAGCGCTGACAACAAACAATAATTGAATTCCTATTAAATATTATTAACAATAAACTGTACTTCCAATATTAAATTTTTTGTGTTTTTATGGGACTTCTGTGAATGAAAATGAATGATTTATTGAGAATCTTTTTGAATTGTTTATTGAGCAAAATCGCTTCGACGTGCCACACATAAATTTAAATACGATATTTACCAAGTTTAAGCTTAGAAATTAGACATAAATAGAAGACATTAAGTTAAAAAGCCACGCCTACGAGGCAGCTGCGATTGCGGTTGACATTGCGGTGGGGCAACTTCTCCTCCTCCCTCACTGCGTTAACTTGTCCTTGTCCTTGTCATTGAGCTGGGACTCGTTGTTGGGAGCAGGCGCCGTTTGGGCCGCAGCTGCTGGCATTTTGTGGCTACCATCACCATTACCAGGACCATCACCAGTTGAGTTAGCACTCTCTGGAACGGCATTGCTGTCCCGATCGAAGAGATAACTGCCGCCTAGAGGACGCGGTCGGCCACCATAGGAAGAGCTACAAGGGGCGACAGAAGAGCGAGCCTAATTTAATGATTTTAACAATTCATTCAGGTTTAATTAGCCAAGCGATAAACAGAGATTTTTGGGAAATACTTTTGTTGTTGGGTGAACTTGTGAACGTGGCATGTGGCAACAGCACCCACTGCAACTTACCTCTGGGCATCTCGCTCTCTATCCCTTTCCCTGTCCCCATTTCGACTGCCGCCACCTCCGCCGCTGCCGCTGCCACTTGTGTTGCTTGCACCACTTGTGCTGCCACCGCCATTGTTGCTGCTCTGCTTATTATTATTGTCCTGATCCCCCAGATATGTCCAGCTGCCCGGACCAGTGGCTGACTTGCTGCCCATGTCACCCATGACAGTGGTGTGGCCGCCACGATAGCCATCGCTGCCAATGGCCGAGGAGGAAATCTTTGTGCCACGATCCGCGTAGGGACAATTGCTGATCAGGTGACCGCAGGGCGAGGCAGGTGAGCCAGGAGACGAGGCGGAGGAGGCGCGTTCGCGATCATAGAACGGATGCGAACTGGGACGACGAGTGTCATCGTCATCGCCGGCAAAGTAATAGCCACGCCCCGAATTATCGAAGCCCGACTGTCCTCTGGGAGGCGTTGAACGACAATCGACAATCGTGGGTGCGTTTTTGGGGTGCAGTTATTTAGGTGGTTGAAAGGACAGTTACAGTAGTGGGTGAAGTGGTGCGATTTCGTATTCGCGATCAGTATCCAGAGTTCATGTTGTTGTTTATTAATGTTTATTTATGTGTGCGATTAGTAGGCATTGTTGTAGTTGTAGTTGTTGTTTTTGTTGTTGTTATGTTGTAGTTGTTGTTGTTGTTGTATGTAAGTAGAGAGGCAAAGAGCAAGGTTAGAAATGACAACAGCGTTACGAACACACAGAAAAACAGCGAGAAGCTTTTTAAATGTTAAATAAAGTATTAAAGAAGCAGGATAGCGATACCTGTAGGTCTCATCCCATGGACGATAGTTGCGAAAATCATACCTTGAATAGTAGCGATCATACGGATCGTACTTGTCATAGTTGGAGCCGGTACGTGAGCGATCATAGTAACGATCTAAAATGATATTTTTCATTAAAATCAAACGCAAAATCAATAAGATTGGAAGAAGAATGGTTAAGAGACAAAGCTTAGCTAATATTTCAGAAATTTTCAATATTATTGACAATATGTTCAGATAAAAACTTATAAGCATGTTTTTAATATTATGAACCATTTCAGAAACTGTCTAGGAATTAAATTTATTGAATAATTTAAAATATTTTGGAAGAACCTTTATTTTATTTTTAAGTTTATAAACTTTCATCATGATTGACAATATGATCAGAAAATTATTTATAAACATGTTTTTAATACTGTAACAATTTCTGAAAATGGTATTATTTGAAGTATTTTGAATGAATCTACGTAATATAAATTCTGTATTTATTTAAATTACCGAATAAAGATATAGGTAATCTTTGATTTAAACAAATCTTCACTCACCCCGTGAACTGTCACTGTAACGATCACCATAATAGCGATCTCTGCTATCGTAGGCAGAGTAACCAGAGTATCCAGAGTAGCCAGATCCGCGATCATAGGTGGATCCCCTTCTATAGTCATCATAGCCACGCCCCTCGTAGCGATCGTAGGTGGAGCGCGGTGAATAGCGATCATCTCGACTGTAGTAACGATCATAGTCACGATCACGATCGCGATCGCGACCTCCGCTGCCGCGATCTTCATAGCGATCGTAGGAATAATACCAGGCACTGCGTGGATCCTCTGCGGTGCGACTTGAGTAGCCACTATAACGATCGCTGCCTGTACTGGGATAATAACGATCCTCATAGCACCGCACACAGCGCGACTGACGACTCTTTCCGTTGCCCCGAAGAACCGAATCCAGGATGCCAGCCGACGACGCCCCTCGCTTCTCACTGCCAGTGGGCGTGGCACTGCGCGCCTCCGGTCCCTGGATTCCACCACCCTGGACACAGACAACGGCCAGGCAGATCAGCTAAAAAAGAGATGAAAAGAGCAGATTAGAGAAGAGAGTTAGATGAGCTGAGAGTTGATAAGTTGCATGATCATTAGCTGATTGTTTATGGATAGATTTCACAGTCCAACGATCAACTGGGCCAAAGCCCTTACACACACACACACACACACACACCACAAATGTAAAGAGTCCAATCATAATTGAGAAAAGTATTAAAGCACTGGTCGAAATACAAAGCCATGTGTAGAAATCATCAGCAGCGTCATTATCATCATTAAAATTGGACAGTCGGCGCCAGCGAGCGTGAAATATGATCAATGTTGAACCACCGTCGAATTCCCCTGAACCACCTTCTTTTTACCCCCTCTTCCACCTGGCAACTATTCGATTATGCAATAATACTATAGCATAGATTAGGGCTTACACCTCGAAGTGCTCGCATTTAATTTGCTCAAACAGAGACAATAGCAAAAGCATATAAAAATTGTTGAAAAAGAATACAAAAAACAAATAGAGTAAAAACTAAAAACTAAACGCGTATTCATATATGCATAAAGTAGCATTGACATCATTTTATTTTTTCATTCATGGACTCATAAAGCTCGCTATGAAACCAAAACTGTGGCCACATATGCGACCCCCTCCAGACCCCTTTTAAAAATGGAAAATGAAAAAAAAGAGAAAAAATAAAGAGTTAATCATGAATGTGGTGAGCTCTCCGCCACGCTTTGTTAGCCAAGCATCAGGAACAACTTCCGCTTGGGGTCGAGACTGGCCAAAAACAAAACTCAGCACCACCAAAGCCGGCCAATCTCTGTGCGGATCTCCCAGCTCGTGACTCGCTGTGTGTGCCCACTTTATTAGAACAATTATATTTTTCACATAAATGACTACAAAAATTAATGGAAATTTTAAAATTTCTAACATATATATTTACTACTCGTATTCCAACGGTCGTTGCCATCACAAATTTCAGTTGAAATTATGCATAAAAATATTTATTTGTTTTTCGGCATTTACGTAACACAATCTGCATTATAATCATTCTGAAAATAGTTACATCATAAAGCAAAATTTACGCATATGAATTTCATAAATTGGCTTAACTCTAGGGGTAGGTCAGCGATTTTTGGTGACATTTGCATATTTAGGATCCGGATAGTACTAAACATTAATCTTACTTTTGATCATTACTAGATTGCATAGGCCGAGATATATTAGAATAATATACTTATGTCTGTATTATTTATTTAGTTTCCAGACTTTATTAGATCATTACGATTTTAAATTCTAACATAGAGAAATAAATCGTCATTCAATCTAGTACATATTATCAAACTACTTTTCAACCCTTTTAAAACTGACTTAATATAACCTCATTCAACTTGAAAATTAACGATAATATATCTGAACTTCCAAGAAAAACAAATCGTTATTTGTAGCTTAATTCTTTACTGATATGTACTATTGATAATATCAATAAATTGTGTATAGTCATACAATATTTAATTATTACGATACGATTTTTTACAGACTGAGAACTTTCATAAAATATCTTCAAAATACTTATACTCATTCGCATAAAAATATAATAAGTTCATACAATAATTGAGTTAAGAAAATATATTTTTCTATGTTCTCGAAACCCTACTGCACAATAATTTATATTTAAAATCTTTATTTGTTTTAATTAATAGTTCTTAGCAACCAAAGAATAGTATATTTCTCTCCTTCTTTCTATTGCTCTGACCTGTGCTATCTACTTGCAATCTAGTTAAATATTAACTGACTTTCCCTTGTATTAATATTTTTTATAAAAATTGTGGATTTTTGATCAAATCACTTATTACTTACCTATAACATGTTATAATAATAATTTGAATAAAATTTGAATATATCTGCTTCTTTTTAAGTATTATCGCCCTCTTTCTATCATTTTCAGTACAAAATTGTAGCCATAAATTGAGTATACAAATAAAACCATTTTCATAATATTTCTTACGAAGACTTCAATAAAAATTACAGTTGAACTTCCATAACTTGAACTTCTATAACTTAAATTTCTCTATAACTCGAACGAAATGTGTGACAGTAAAATTAGAAAACTTAAGAAAAAGAACTCTATATGTAAGTCTAATATATCCATAACTCGAACGTTTTCTTTGGATACGTTAGGGAAGTTCGACTGTATTTATATCCATTCAAATGATGTGTTCTACTGTTTTAATTCTTTGTTTTTCAATTAATTAGTTATTTTTATGTTTATTATTGTGCATCAACATTTGCTGTATGATTTTCCAAATAATTAACTATAACTCACCAATTGTAAAACGTGCATTTTTAAATCGTTTCACTTCAACTAAAAATCACTAGCACAAAACTTTTTTCAGGCACGTGTCGTGCCCTTTTGAACTTCGCTTAGCACTATCAAATTCGGTTCACAATCCTTTAAAGTGTTTAGAAAATGTAGCTCGACGTGTCGCTGGCAACAGAACTGAAATCACGAATGTGATGTTCAGGTCTGGGGCAGAGGTATTTATTTGAAACTGGCACAAAGTTCGTTTTTAGAACCGAATCCGAGACCGAAAAGAGCTCAAAGAGAGACGCACTGAAGCGCGAGATCAAGTGGCGAGACACGAGAGCGGGGTCAGAGTTGAGATAGAGAGAGGGGTCAGAGTTGAGAGAGGGGGGGTGTGGTATGTACTACAGGTGTGTGTGGCATTTGGCTCGGGCGTCACCTGCAACACCTTGGGTGTTGTTCCCAACCCCAAGTTCAAAATAAAATATAATAAAAAATATAGCAGACGCTCCATTTTCGAGATTTTCATGGTCAGTTTGGCATTCGCAGAACGGCAGGAGGATGTTTTTGCTGAGAGACCTGTCATTATTTCTGTCTGCTGTCTTTAATCTGATACACACCTCAACGACAACGACGTTTGCTAATTATGCATCCATCCACACGGATTGCGTAATGGTCAAGCGAATTCCTTCGAACTGTCGACAATTGTTTTCTTTTTTTTTTTTTTTGGGTTTTTTTGGGTTCTTTTTTGGAGTGGCGCCCGATCTCAACAATGACTCAGAACAGCGGGATATAAATATATTGTGGATTTAAGGCGTGAAATTAGCATTGTTAAATGCCAACGAAACAAGTTCAGTTTTGGGTCGCTTACATAATCCAAGACCGTGACCATGAAAAGGGTTTATCTTTGCAATTTACTAGACAAAATTGAAAAAATTAAAGATGGGAAATATTTAGATATGAGGCGATCGCTGTATTCCCTTTAAGATCATGATTTTTTTCTTAAGGATAGAAAAAAGGAGAATATAAGAGAATAGGAGATAACATAGAAGAGTAAAGGAGAATATAGGAGAATAATGGGGAATATAGGAATAAAGGGGAATATAGCAGAATATTGGAGATCATGATTTAATTTTCCAATTTTAAATTCCTTTGTTAATTTGGCCACAACCTAATAAAGTCTTGAAATTTGATTTTAAAAAAAGTTGGTTTATTATACTTACTAAGTTTTGATTTCAAAAACCTTGGCTTTTAATATTCAAAAGGAATTAAGTTTTTCTGCCGAATCAATTTAGCGGGCAAGCAAATACGGAAGTTTCGGAAAATATTTAAAGTAAAGGTTAAAAATAAAGGGGAATTTTTGCAAAATAATTGTATTTTTCAAATGAAGATAATGTAGATTTAATAAAGAAGTCAAACAATGATCAAAATGATATTCCGCATGAAAATCGGTTAAATTTTGGCAGAGTCATAGAAGTTTTTGAAAAAAAGTCAAGGGGTAGGTATGGAAAAAATGCAAAATATTGAATAATAATAATAAATTTGAAATAAAGAAAATATTGATGCAGAATTAATAAACAAGACAAGCAGTGATCAAAATGACATTCCGCATGGAAATTGGTTAGGTTCTGGCAAAAATGTATGTTGTATTCATTATGCCCTAACAAAAAGTACAATTAAAAAAGGGCACATATGTGAACTTTACGGTAGAGTGAAAAGCTGCGTGGCTGCTCCTGCGGCGTCTTCTTTGTCCGCTTCTTCGTCTGCATGCGCAGTGAACCCCGCATGGAGGTCGTTGGCATCCAAGTCGACAGATCCAAACAAGCCATAACCAAACGGCGACAAGTTTAATTAAACGACTTAATTTGTTTATTTAATGCGAGCAGACGCAGTGTTTAATGTACATACATAAGTTCATAATGATACAATACGCGTATGATAAATTTGTTTATATATTTATGTGTATAGTATGTTTATGTTTATTGTTTGAAGATTGCATCTAGTTTGCTTCATGGAAGAACAATTTGTCATAGGATTAAGTAAGTATCTAGGCTATCTCAAAGTGTTGGGCAAACCAAAGAGATTTAACAATTTTATGCTAGTTCAACGATTGGCTAAATACAAGTTATTGTCACATTGTGGCTGAGTATCGAGTATCGAAAGCAAAAGGCCAAATCCAATTCCCATTCCCATTCCAGTGATACCAATGAGATATCAAGAGTGTGTCCTGCCCAACGAGACAGACATGGATGCGCTTGCAGCGGCAATCTCGTCCTGAAACGCCAGGAAACCCAACTGGGCGTGGGAGGCCTCATTAAGAGCACGCGATCGTATGCAGGCACGATATTGATCCGCACTCAAAGAGCTGGTGCAAATCTGTAAGAGAATTTAAAATTAACATGTAGTTTCGGCTGATCCTGGAGGCGTCCTTTACCTTTGTGTGCCAGCGATGGAAAATGCCCGGATCTGTGGCACGTATAATTTTGATTTTAGATCGCACATATTTGCGATAGAGCATCACATCCTCGCCGCCCCAGCCAACGATTTCCTCATCGAAGCCGCGAATTTGCAGGAAGTCCGAGCGATATTGGCACGTCATGCCATAGCCAAAGTCACGCCAGAAACCCGTGTCCCTGGAGATGACCAGCTGGTCCTCCTCGTTGGGCAACAGTTTGCCCTGCAGCGTGTACACCACATGGGGATTGTAAAGGCTGAACACAACCGGATAATAAACCTGAGAATGCAAGGAAAATAAAAATTTAGTTAACTTATTTAAGAAAAAAGTCTAGTTGAATTCTGTCTTCTAATAATAATAAAAAATTAGGTGAATCCAAGAATCATAAACATTAAAAGTACAAAAGCTACAAATTTTGATATTTTTAATAAAATATCATTTTGATTTCGTCAATTTATAGCAGGGACTGCAAGTATTGATTATTTGTTGTTGTTTTTTTTTAATAAAAAAATCACTCACTTATAATAACTTTGGGACAGCGAGAAATATACCAATATTCATGTTTATGGCTCATTTATGCATTTTCCCTATTATTAAAAATATTTCAAGTTTTATTGATTTGCCCACAAGGTAATGATTAAATTTGAGTTGTACTTTATTTCTTAACCAATAATCATTATTTTTGAGCAAATAAATAAAACTTAAGGAATGATAATTATTTCACGAGTCTTGTTTTTTCCTCAAAATAAAACTTAAGTTGTAATTTCGACAAAACTTAATTAAGCTCTCCACAAGAAATTTTATTTTTAAATGGATTATGATTATGGTTTGTCTTGGCTTATTGACTTGGTTTATGTATCACTTTTGCATTTATTCCCTGATAAAAAGTCAGAATTTACAACTTGAGGCTTATTTTGAGCATAAAAAAATCATGAAATAATTATTATTCCTTATCAAATCAATAAAACTTGAAATTAATCATAATTTCATAATTTTTTTAATAAAACTTATAATGACTACAGTCCCTGATTTATAGTTTTTGCTTTACGTTTTTAATTTTCCCCATTTTAAATTCCCTAATTAGATTTTTCCCTAATTTTATTTTTTGACTGCAGCATTTTAAATTATATTCAACAATTTCTTCCTCAATCTTTCTAACTCTCGTATTATTTGCCAATATTCTTATAGGGAATTTCCTTTAGATGACTTAGATACCTTCTTGCCTGGCGAGGCATTCCAGCGGCAGCGTTCCAGAAACTTGGCCGTGAACACAATGTCCACGTCGCACATGAAGAGCAGCGCATCCTCCGACGTCCTTGTCGCATCCGGCTGAATGTGCTCGGCGCCCAGACGCAAAGCCTTGGCTGTAATACAAATAGTTATAAATGTGTCTTGGATTTACATCACAACTTCCTACCCACCTCTGCTGAAGGTTTCATTCAGCGCTAAGAGTTGAACCCTGTTCGATTCCTTGGCGATTCCTTGGGCCTCTTTGAGTCCAGTTTCGCCAAAGTAGACGACGATCAGTTGCAGGCGACGATCCGTCAGATGCTGAAACATCTGCATGAAGCTGCGGAAGCTGCGCAGACGTCCAGCGAGTGGCAGGATTACATGTATGACGGAGCTGGGCGCCACCTCGGATAGCTGCACCGTCTGCAGTGGTGCAAATGGACGCATTATCAACGCTTTTCGCACCACATTCGTCTGGTGCTTGAGGCTCTGGAAATACAGCTCGTATTGGCTGCCAGTTGTGGGCTCCGTGCGGTAGATGCCCTCCACAAAGTCGTCCAGCGTGTACTTGGCCACATCCGTGGTGGAGATGCCCTTGGCACGGGCCCGGGCCGTGTGATTGCGATTGAGGCTCTCCAGGGCCTTGTTGACGGCCTCCAGGAGATCGCGACGCCTGTAGCCAATGGGCTTCTCCACCACCCGCTTGCCCAGGCCGAGATCAATGGGATAGACACGCGTGAAGGTGAAGTGATTGAAGGGCATCATCTCGTACTCGTTGTTCAGTGGCAGGCCGTGGAGAATCTCGGCGGCGCCCACCTGTTTGCGTATATAGCTGCTGCAGTCATAATGATGCGTCAGCGAGGCAACTGTTGTGTCGGGTGTCGCTTGCTGTTGTTGTTGTTGCAGCTGTTGTGTGCCTGGCACGCTGTTGTTGCTGCTGGCGGAGGAGGAGGAGGAGGATAGTCCAGGAATGGGCAACCTGTTGAGCATTCCATTGTTGCCGCTTCGATTCGTGTGTAATAGCACCAGTTGGGCACGCAGCGTCAGCACTTCATGCTTCAGCCGTTCAATTTCTGCATCCCGTGCATTTAATATATAACTGTATCCATTGGATTCACTGGGATTCACATGCGAAGAATCCTTGTCCGTTTGGGCAGTCAGTTCATCGAAGCCCCATTTCGTCAGTATGGCTATCGATATCACGGTAACTAGTGCAAACAGCAACAACAGCCGCACTAGCAACCTCGAGGCCAGCGAATTATGCATTTTCCATATTACCTTTGTTATTTACTGCTGCAATTACAAAAAAGAAATGTGAAAAGCCCGCCAACTAGCGAAACGCTGCCAGACTGTTGACCCAAGCGTTGCCATACTAAACAAAGTAACAGTGATAGTCGATAGCCATTAGCAGTGCGTTAACTCTGTTAACTTAACAGCGATACTATCTCATGCACAATATATCGCCCGACCGCCACAATCAGCGTTGCCAGAATTAGTCCGTTAAAAAAAACCAGATTTGACTAGTCAAATTTTAAAGAAATAATACAAATTATGGTACTGCTTTTTAAGCAAACTTTTATTTTATTTCTGAATTAGAATGGAAAGAAGGTAGAAATAAAATAACAGAATGCTAAAAAACAGTACCATATTTTTATATAATTTATTCAAAATATGCTTATTTGACGGGATTTGACGGGAAAAAAAGCGACTCTGGCAGCAGTGGCCACAATCTGAACCGCCCGAACTAAAAATGGTCAGGCGCCAAGGCTGCCACATTGCTGCGAGATTGCTCACGACGTTGACAAAACAAAAAAATTGGGCAACCACAGCACAGTTTCTTTCAATCAAAAAATTAAAAGAAAATTAAAAGCAAAGCAAAGCAGAGTACCAACAAGCAAACAGCTTCAAAACTAACAAATTAATTGTACAATAAACATTTCCCAGGTGAGTGGTGGCGGGGGTAAATAGGGCGAGGTGGAGTATACAATGTAAATATTGTGCGTTGGCAGGCGGCTGCAAATTGCGCGAGCAACAAGTAATTTTTTTTTTTTTTTTGATCCACTGGAGTTGGCACTTTTGTCACGGTCTGGGTGAAGAGTCGCGGTTTAGATTGAGCAAGATAGTGAGTGCGGGGAAAGTTGAGTTGCAAATTACAAACTAGAAAATAATATATTGAGAGAGCTAAAGCTGCATTGTAAATGTAAATGAATTATAGTTTTATTTGCGCTAGTTGCCGTGATCAGTGTGTACAGTCACAGTCACAGTCATCACTGTTTTTTTGTGTGTCTAGTCCAAGTTTGGGAGTTGATGATTCACTGAGCACAATATTGCATAGATAAGATGTACTTTGGTTTCCTTTATGCGTATGTTCATTTAAACGAAATTAAACGCACTTGTTGTTGTTGTGCACTTGTTGTTGTTGAAAAGAATGTGAATTTCTTTTCCGAATGTATACAACATTTTCTCGTTGTTTAAACAAGGCGAGTTCTTTGTAATAAAAAGTCGCAATTCTATTTTTCAGCTCAAATATGGAGAACAATGAAGCGCCCGCACCTTCCGGTTCCAATAATAATGAGTAAGTGTCGCCTCCCCTTTTTGCCAAGTGTAACGCATAAAATGCAACAACAAAAAGAACAAAAATCCTGCTGTGATGTCATTGAATCGAAACCAATTAATTAATGAATTCTTTGAATGATTCACTTGGTTATTCACATTGCATTCATGCGTTGGACTGCAAGTCGCGCTTTGCTTCATTTCCGTCGTCACATATATGCACACATATAATATTATATAGTTTTCCCATACTTCCGCCACCGCCGAACAACAACAACAACAACAACAACACGAGCAGCAACAACAATGCCGCACAGAAGCGTCTGCAGCAGACACAGGCCAAAGTGGACGAGGTCGTGGGCATAATGCGTGTCAATGTCGAAAAGGTCCTCGAACGCGACCAGAAACTGTCGGAGCTGGGGGAACGCGCCGATCAATTGGAGCAGGGCGCCTCACAGTTCGAGCAGCAGGCCGGCAAACTGAAGCGCAAGCAATGGTGGGCCAACATGAAGATGATGATCATTCTGGGCGTCATTGCTGTCATCTTGCTCATCATTATCATAGGTAAGACTGCAGTTGGTTAAAGCCAAGAAACTAACGTGCTTTTTGTGCCTAATTTGCTTGCTAGAATCAGAGCTGTAATTACTTGGAATCTTTATTTAAATAATTCAATTTCTTTAAAATTTTTTGGCAGTAATGTCAGCTCTGTATTTTATTTGGTTGCGGTTGCTTTGCCTTGATTTAAGTTTAGCACACACATTAACTCACATGTAATAAATAAATGATGTCTGCCTAAATTAACAAATTAAACAGAAATATATTTTCCTCAAATATCTAAAAATAATTATATTTTAAAATATAAATTAATTGATAACAAAATGAAAACTAGTATATATTTGATAAAATTAGTTAACTGATAATTAATTGTTATGCCAGAAGTTTTACATTTAATAAGTCAACTCAATTATTTAATTTTTTTTTAAGTAATTTTATACTAAATGAAACTAATTTTTCTTATCAAAAGAAACTCATGCAAAATCGCACTTGCTTTAAAAGGTTTAATCTAAAATAAACACAGACACACACACATTGGCACACACACACAGACACCCACATATGCATTTGTAAACACACAATGGAACACACACACTGACACACACAAACACATATGTTTAGTATAAGCAACCAACTTGTTGATAAGACGCGCATGACGTCACTTCAAGTTTTATTTTTTTAGTATTGTATTTCGTCCGTTTTTGGGTGTCGGTTAACGTCAGTTGGTCTTAGCCCGGCCAACTGACTAACACGAAACACTGATGGATTGGCAACAACTATTGAAAAATTGTCAAATTTTGTTTTTCTTTTTTTTTCTACTTGCAGTCTCGATATACAATTGATAAGCAAAAGACAAAAGCAAACCAATAGATAAACATGCAACAAGGCAACTTGTTGAGCTTACAACAAACGCATAACTCTAAGGCAGCTATTACCACACACACACCCAAAATATATATATATTTTTTAATATGTGTATTAATATCTAACGAAAATGATATACAACTTTAAACAATTTAGTTTAAGAAAAGGTAAAAAATTGTAGTTACGTGTTCTATGTGTTAATTTGTTTATAAGCCAAGTTAGCAGCAAGCTAATTTTGTTTTATAACTTGTAAATACACATGTATGTATGTGAGTGTGGGCCATGTGAAGAAGAAGAAGAGGGCGGGTTCTTGACCAGAAGAATTTAAACTAATCACATTTCTTGTTTCAACTTTTACAGTGAGCTTTTTGCCATCGAGCAGCAGCAGCAGCCCCTCTGATAAGGGCACGTAAGACGCCCCTCGCCACGCCCCCTTAAGGAAAAAAACATTCAACAAAAAAAGAGAAAGAAAAAAACAAAAACAACTTTAAAGGAAAATGGGAAACTATGAACTCTGTTGCCTTCGTTTTGGCCTTGTGCGCAAAAAGAAAAACTAAAACAATTATTATGGAAACTGTGTCTAAAAAACTATGTATTAACACTTAAACAGATTGTACTATTATTATTAATATTCGTAAATGTTTAACAAACAATATTTTCACATATGTATATGTATTGTAAACGCAACAAAAATGCCAATCCTTCGTTGGCATTCAAATCGATAAAAGAAACAACAATAATAATAATAATGTGGCATTTGAAATGTCAATGTGTGTGTGAGTGCGTGTACGTGAGAGGGTTTTCCTTTTGCAGTTGAAACATTTAAACATTTGGCATATTTATATAAATTTATAAACACAACACACACACACACACACTTTATACACATTGTTCCACACATTTATATATTTGTGTGGAACATTATATACTTTATACATATTTATATATACTTTATATGAAATGGCATGTAATTTGTTATAAACTTTTTTCGGTGTTAAACTAAATGTAATTGCAACGTACGTTTGCCACAAAGAAACGCGAACATTTTTGTAGAAAACTTGAAAAAGAAATCATACAACTGTTATTATTATTTACATATTTCTTGGATACATTGTATTGCAAAGTAAAAGGAAAAACTTTATCGATTTTTAACGACCAGGATTCAACATGCGGAACACAAACCAAACACGGGTTTACACGGCGAACGATTGTGACGTAAACATTGAGAGCTGGCACTTTTAACTGGGGAAATCGAGCAGGAGTTATGTTGCAGTGTCTCTCTCTCTCTGTATGAGTGTGTGGAACAGCTGTTTGTGGACATGCGCCGTGGACACGAAACTCAAATAGGCAACCATGCGTTTGGATTGTATCCCATCAATTCAAATCCAGATACCGTTGTCCATACGTAGCCCATGTAGAGAGCAAAGAAATTCAGGTAATACAGCTGGCCAATAAGTATGTGATCTCCAATAGCATCCAGATGATAGAAATTTGGCTTTCGTATCGAGGCAGCAAATATTACCACAAACTGCAAATGGGGGCGGATATTTATCAAATTGCCTTGGGCACTAACTGAGAAAAGCTTTTAAAAGCACATGAAAGCTTCAACTTGCGAAGATATTTGGATGTAGTTAATCACAAACTCATTCAGCCGTAAAATTTAAGCTAATTTAAGCTTTAAATGATTGAAATAATGAGCTTTGGAAGCACATACACGCTTAAAATACATACAGTCAAAGGAATAAGTATTTTGACACAGTTTAAAGCTAATTCTACTAATGATTTGAACTTCATGAAAAGTTTGGCATCAATGTGAATGCAAACAATTTTTTTTCAAATATCTCTTCGCTTGTATTTTTTATAATTTTTTGAACATGGCGAAAAAGGCCTTTTTTTCCATTTTCATACCAAAAGTGCCCTTTTAGCCATTTTAATAAAATTTTAAAAAATACAAGCGAAGAGATATTTGAAAAAAAAATTGTTGGCAGTCACTATTGAAATTGTTTAAAGAAACTTTTTGCATCAAAACATTTTGTTTTAAAAAGTCGAGGAAAAAAGTTGAAAAGTAGACGTTTACAAAAATTCATTGGGTACCTTATGGGTTAAGGAAAGTTTTATATCATTCAAAAGGAATTCGAATGACCTTTCAATTGATGCCAAACATTGCATGAAGTAAGTTAGAATTAACTTTAAATTGTGTCAAAATACTGATGCCTACGACTGTAGAAGGAATGCATCAAGTGATTGTATTGAATTTAGCTGAAATTAAGCTTTTAGTCATGCAGAATAATCGATCTGGGAGTTTTCATGTGCTTTTAGAGAGTTCTCATCCAGTCAGCTAGTGTTGTATTATTTTTGCTGGGTCTTACAACATTCGATATCATGCTGTAGACAAAGAGTGTGGGAAACTCTATGGTATTACGTCGCATTTCGGAGCACACAATAATTCCAAAGCTGGTCAGGACAAAGAGACGCTCACTCCAGCGTATTACATTATGCCGTGCGACCTGGAGAATTTTAACAATTTTAATGGAATTATATATATTATATGTTAGAAATGATAGAATGCACTTACAAAGAGTCCACGTCGATGCTTAACGGCCAAATTACCATACACCACACTTACGGCCATGATAAAGAAGGTCAGAAGCCAGGATAAAATTAGGCTAGTGGCAGACGCTTTTTTCGCGGGTTTCATAATGGAAATGGTGTTCACCTCGAACTGGGAATTCAAAATATATAAATTATTTTTTTATTTTAAACTTAAATTAATTTATTTACTGTCCAAATGCCGGCTAAAATGCGTTTCCATGTCGATGTGCGAACGATAATGTGATAAAAGAATACATAGAGCTGTATCGATATAAAACTTATAAAGAACTGCACCAGACTCAAATAGTAGTGCTTTCCCAAAAATTTCTTCAGGGGTTTACTGCAAAGTCGAAACAGATACACATATATTTACGATATTTTTTAGACTTGATATTCTTGGGGTTAATCTTAAAATCATCTGCTTACATTTCCATAACGACTAAGACCTGAATTTGACCAATTAACAGCATTATTATCGTTACTACATATGTTTTCCTTAGCAAAACTTTAGATATTTTCTTTTCATGGTCAGCGTGATCTCTAGCTAAATCCATTAGTAAAAAATTGTTTGTTTGATTTCAACATAAATTTATATAAAATATAAAAACACATAGGGATATGCCAACTTAGTTTAAGCTTAACCCAAAGCAAGCCGTACTTTCTACACTAAAAAAACTCTTTGAAAACAATTTTTCTAACAAAAAAAATCAATGGATACATATTTAATTAAACTTTAAGAATTCAAGTTAAGTGTGTCCATTTATGTTTACATTATAAGAGCTTTGGAATTTATTCATAAAATATTTCTAGAGAACTTTAAATAGTTTCGAACTAATTTATCAAACTTGCCTTGAATCACACGTTTTGTTAACTCAACAAACAATTAGAAAATCAATAGTTATTTTGTTTTTAAAATTAGACAAAGATTTCTTTTAACTAGTTTTTTTAATATAATTTTTAAGCTTAGTACGTATAAATTTTAAGTTAAATCAGAGGATGGATGAACGCATTGGGTCCTATCAAAGGGCCCGTCGAAAATTTGCCATTATCGTCTATTTGGTGACCGCACTTTGGCTCGTCTTGGCCATTGGTCAATGGCTAACAGTGAGCTTAGTGTAAGTTGCACCTAAATATATTTTATTTTCTGTAAGCTCTATTTTTTAACTGCAGCTCGGTGGTTGGTAATGTATTTCGCGATTATGAATGGATTAGTGTCATATTCTTTGGGCTGGCAATCATTATGGTCATGTTCTTTATATTCTTCGAGCAAGCGCGCTTTATACCTGTTCTCAACTGGGTGCTAACTATAGTAATTGTAAGTAGTAAAAATTTATTATGTTTCATGAAAATTTGTATAAAAACAAGCGGGATACCCTTTACTTACTTAAACATGCATCAAAAATATTTTTTATTGCATAGTTTTAGGCACTTACATTGCTTAAACTCTAAAATCAGCCATTACCACCTTTCTATTTGTCCGATCTTGTTGCGATTAAGTCGGATGATAGCTTATAATTAGGGACTAAAACCGAAACGAATATCGGTTTCAGTTACGGGGTCGGTAATGTTCGCATTTAAATTTCGGTAATCAGTTACTCAAAATCTTTGAATAAAGGATTCGTTACGGTGAACCGATTCTTGTATGTTTCGGTTTTAAGATAACGGGGCTCACAAAAAAAATGGTTTTTTCGAAATAAATAAATTAACTATTTTAATAATATAATAATTAAAAAGGCATTACTTTCTTAATGTTTCATTCACACATTTATTTTACATATTCTTCAGTTTGGTGTACTTTAGTTACATTTTAAAAATTTTATTATTTCATTAAACAAATTTATTTTATTTGCTCTTATTCAGTTCTATGAAAATTCGATCATGAATATCACAAATAAAAATTCAAAATTCAACATAAGAAAATTAAAATCAAAATTAAAAATGAAAAGTATTTTTTATTTAACCGAAATTAACCTTTAAAATGAAACGGTTATTTCGGTTTACAGAGTTTCGGTTAAAAGGTTTCGGTCAGATGAAATTTGTTTTCGGTTACGGTTTCAGTTGCGGTTTTAAATTTCAATCGGCTTTAGCCGGTTAAAGGTTACGGTTTCGGTTAGGGCTTTAATTCCTGCTTATAATAGTGGATAACGTGTACAAAATACATAACTTGATTTGTACTTTAACTAAATTTCAGGTGGAGTTTGCTATTATTGGACTGTTTGCACTTGTGGCGCGATCCCAGTGGGCGGATATGCTGATGTGGTTTATCGTCTGCATCCTCTTATTATTCCTCTTCATACTTGTGGGTGCCGTCATACCGGTTAGCGAAACAGCCTCCTAATTTTTAGTTTCGTTTTTAAGCTATTATTCTCTTGATTTCAGCACGATCTGACACTGGATGTTGTCATTATATTTGTAATAGCCTTTGTCTTTCTCATTGCGTCAATTTTCATGCTCATGTTGTATGTGCTGACAACTGCTCCATACAGTTTTATTATGTTCCAGCATATAGTTAGCCTCATAATGCTATTGGTAAGTCTACTTTGGATGAATATTTATTCTTAAAGTTTTCTCAACTTTCTCTTTTAGTTTGTCATGTACCACGCACAAACAATTACAGGAGGTCGCTTTGCGGAAATGAGAATTAATGATTATCTTCTGGCCACAATCATACTCTTCTATGATTTTATTATCATTTATTTGCTAACGTTCTATGTGCAGACCAAGTTCAAGATTGCCTCAGATGTCCTCGACTCGAAAAATACCTCAACTAATGACGATACAAAACCGATAGGAGCAACAACAACTGAAGTCCGCTGAAGTCAGAGTTCAGAATTGAAATTTCAAATATAAATATTTTCTTTGAATTGTTTTTGTTTTTTTAGAAATCCACGTTTCATAGTATTTGATTTGTATTATCTCAACTTGTTGCATGTTCCAAGAGTTGTCGCTTGTCGTTTCTATCTGATAGCAAACGATTCCGTGACCATGAACCATTCAAAACTTTGAACTTGTAACCAGCTTTCGATTATTCGTAGGGATAAAAGTTGGAATATAACTAGCAACGGTTCGTAATTAATTATGCAACATTTTAGGGGGTATTTTAGTTTAGTGACTACGTTTGTAGCACAGTTTTGACAGTCTATCTTTGAGCAAAATTAATTTTTAGCTTAGACTGAACTTTTGGTTTGATATATAGCAATTTTTCAGTAATTTTTGAATTCTATATCTAAAATTAATTTTTTGAAAACGCAGAAAGCCTTTTTTTAACTTTTCCTGGAAGCCTTCAAATTTCTTGTGATAGAATTATGTGTTTTATAAAAATATTCTAATCCATATTAAGGTGCCCCGTGACCAAGTAAAAATGAAAATCAATATTACTAAATAAATCAAAAAATTTGTCTGTTTTAAATGACTTTTTTATGTACTTTGGTAATAATTTCTATTTTATTTTATTTATATGTATATTTATTTGAAGAATTAATTAGATCAACTGATTAAATATTTAGTTTTATTGCTGGAACTTTAATCACATTGAGGAGTAAAATTTTGACTTAACAATTTATATAGATATATTCAGAGAGAATCAATTACATATTTTGGATATGATTATTATAAGAAGTAATAGTTTGTTTGCCTAAGTTATGCATATATTTTATGTATATTATGTATATTACATGGGTTAAGAGTAAGAGCTATAGATACAGATATACTCGTATATTTGTGTTCCGATCTGAACTCGATTCGATACTACGATAGGTAACATTATTGATTGCACAGCAGTGAAGGATTCAATGTCTAAGTACATATAGATTAAATAGATTAATTTAATTTTTATTTTATTTAATGAGTATTATTTATAGGGATTCCAGCGATGAGGCCGCCGAGCAAATGGTGGCATCCGAATCACTGAACTTGGATGCACCCAGTGCCGACTGCAGGGGCTGCGATTGGGAGCCAAAGGAGCCGAGAAGCGGCGAGGCCAAATCATTGAGGCTGCTCAGGATGCTCGGAGTGGGCGTGATGATTCTGGCCAGGCTAAGACTGCTGCTGTCTGTGGAGGAGCCATCGCCCGATCGCGACGAGGAGTGGGCATAACGTTCAAACAGCAGTTGACTGAATGTCCTCGCTGGCCAATCGATATCCTCGAAATTCAGGGGCTCCGTGGGCGTGGTGATGGGCGTGGGCATGTGACAGATGCTGCTGGTGAAGGAACTGTTGTCGATCAGGCTGCTCACGGGCTCCAGAAATCGCTTGCCATGGTAGACATCACAGTGGGTCACCGGTGTCAGCAAACTGTCCACGGAGACGGTCGCATCGCGACTGAGATTCGTTGGCGTTTGCGTTTGGGCCGTGTAGAGGGCAATGGGTCGAAAGTGATTGGCGGGCGTGGCATTGAGATTGTAGCTGTCATTGGCATTGTCATTGTAGTTGAGATTGAGTTTGAGTTGGAGATTGTGATTACGGCTATTGCTGGACTGGGAATTGGAGTTGCTTTGGCTCTGCATCAGTTCAGTTTCTGCTCGGAATTAATTAAAATCAACACGTCAAGTAAATCAAGAGACAATAAGAGAGTGAGATTTGATTAATCTTCTAAAGCATTTCGAGCAAGTTTGGTATCTGGTTATCTGGCAATAACAACTATTGATGGCGACTACACTACCTGGGCTTCATACCTTCCGCCGCCGACTCCTCGTTGTCCACATCCTCCCGTATGCTCGCCTGTCCCCCCACCGACTGTCCTCCAACCTCACGGCCTGTGGTGGTGCGTCCATAGGAGTTCACTGTGGTGTTCACCGTCTCGCCGCTGTCATCTAGTGTGGTGCGCACCACAGCCACGTCCATGTGCGAGTCCAGCGAGAATTGTTTGCCGGACATGAGAATGCCACGCACCCGACGACGCGTCGATGGCGATTCCTGGTGCTGTTTGAATCGGGAGATTTGTACATCAACTTCTACCTATTTACAGTTTCTTGTACTTACTGCAATTCGTATGCCTGCATAGGTCTTGGCCAGAAACTCATCCGCATCGAAGATGGCCGCAAAGGAACCGTTAACCACCTTCGGCGACAGCGGCGAGTTGGACAGCAACAAACTGGAGCCAAAGGATTCGTTCTTCTCCTTGGTCTCTGAGTGGGAAATTTATAATTATTTATCAGCAACAAACTGTCTTTGACATGTGATTGGATAAAAAAATAAACAAATTAAAATAAGTATTTAAGCAATCCTTTTGCTGAAATATTCTGTACAGTTTTTCTAAAGAGATCTCAAAAAGTTCTGCTACCTACAATTTGTATCTAAAGGATTTTGTTGATTTTGTCATTATTTGTATCTTAGAGAAACTCCTGAACGAATGTCTAGTTACTCCAGAAAGTTGCAAAGAAATTCAAAATATATTTAAAGGCGTACGCCCCATTCATTTACTTCTTGCAGATACATTTGTATCTTATGTGTACTTCTAATCAAAAGACTTGCTTCCAACTTGCTTCCAATAAACATGGAAATACAGTTATGGAACTAATAAAAGAAGCGACAGTTATTTTAACATTACAATCAAGCATGAAAATCAAATTCCATTCTTTTGGCATCAATTAAAAGGTCATTTTAATCCCGTTTGAATGATACACAACTTCACTTAACCCATCAAATATTTCGAATTTTTGTAAAAGTCTATTTTTGAAACTTTTTCCTCGGGTTTAAGCACACAATTTTTTTATGCAAAAAGTTTCTCCAAACAAAACTAATAGTGACTGCAAAAAAAAATTTTCAAAAATCTCTTCAAAAATATTTTTTTATGATTTTTTGAACATTTTTAAAAAGTGACTGTTTTAACCCATTTTTCCTCCTTTTCATAAAAAAAGTAGCTTTTTAGCAATTTTCAAAAAATCATAAAAAATATTTGCGAAGAGATTTTTGAAAATTTGTTGGCAGACATTATTCAACCAATTTTCCTCGTCTCAACCAATCTCCTTATGCTCACTTTCTCATCCTGTAGCTAAAATTATTTTCTTGTTCAGATATATTTGTAACTTAAAGATACTTAATGAGCTCAAAGCGACTTTAGATGATTTTCATGTATACAGACTAAATGAATCTAATAAGATACATTTGTAACTTAGATACATTTGCATCTCACAGATACTTTAACTAAATAATGACTTATCCGAGATAATTTTACTAATTATTTATAGATACTTTCCTTATGAGCCCTTCAAAGCCGAGATAGAGATTATGAGGGAATAAAGTATTTTTTTTTTGGGTGGATCACAGTGTTTTATGCAATGGACAAAACATAAACAATAATTAATATGAAATACATACAAAAATTGAACTAAAACAGAACGTAAACGTAACATATAGAATTGAATCGGGTGATAAACAAGAAGAGACGGTGCTAATAATTGGGTAGGGCCCAGTGTATACCCTTGAGATAGACGCGATTCGCAATGGTGATGTTCATCTCGTCCAGGACCATCGAGGCCACCTGCCTGATCTCCATCCAGTCCTTGACAATGTCATCCAGTGTCGTGTGTGTCGACGTGATGGTAAATCGAATCACGTACTGTCCTTTCAGCGAGGACGGTACGCAGTGTTGATTGCCCCGATAATTTAAACGCTTCAGCAATCGCTCGGTGATTTCGTTATCGCCACGAATCCGAAAGACAACGAGACCTAGATGGCGCTTGGCGGGCAGCTCAAAACGATGATCGGCGAGAACGAGTGCCTCGAATTTCTGGGCCAGACGGACACCTTCTCGAATGTGCCGCTGCAGACCCTTGATGCCAAAGGACCGCAGGACGAACCACACTTTCAGGGATCGAAAGCGTCGACTCAACGGAATTTGCCAGTGCATGAAATCGACAGCCACTCCGGAATTCTCGTGCTGCAGATACAACGGCTCCACATTGAAGGTGCGATGCACTGCGGTGCTGTCCCTCACCCACATCGCCGTGGCATCGAAGTGCACCATCAGCCACTTGGAGGGATTGAAGGCGATCGAGTCCGCCCGCTCGATGCCCCTCAGCCAGGTGCGGAACTCGGGGCAAATGAAGGCGCTGCCCGCATACGCCGCATCCACATGAAGCCACAAATTGTACTCGCGACACACGACGCCAATCTGAGCATTAGAGATTAAAATTAATTCAGCTAGAGATTAGAGATCGAGAGATAGTTGTGTGTACACACCTCGTCCAGATTATCAAAGCTGCAGCTGCCCGTGCTGCCAAGTGTGGCACACACCTGTAAAATAAAAGCAATTTTTATTTATTTGTTTTTATTAATACTTAAGACTTGCACAAGCATCCAGTAAAGTTAATTGTTAACCATACCTGTTAAATAATGATTAGTAATCATAATCATTAGTAATTAGATTATTTTTGTTTAAAAGTCGAACTAATGATTAAATTACGTTTTTCTTCGGTTTTGCCAAATTAGTTAATGATTACGATTACGAACAATCAAAAATAATCAGAAAAAATCAAAAATATTCTTTTTGAGTATTTGGATTATTTTTGATTTTTTCTGATTATTGATGACTATTTAGTAAAAATCAAATTATTTTAAATTTTCACAATCAAAGTAGCCAAAATAATCTGAAAAAATCAAAAATAATCAGAAAGATTATTTTTGAAAGTTTTTTTCTGATTATTTTTGAATAATTGTAATAATTTTTGATTATTTTTGATTTTTCGTAATCCTAATAATTATATAATCACAAATTTTTCAATTTTTGAATTTGAATTTTGGATATAGAGAGTGAGTTGTAGAAAAAAATAAAGAGTGTGTGAAAGAGAGAGAGAGGGATGGAGGTAAAGATAAATGGATACACAAGCAAATGAATTAAGCTGAAAATTTATAATTTTACGATTGCTCTGTTAACCTCTTCCCTTTTAAGTTTTTATTCAACATTTAATTTAATTTTTATTAAATTTAATTTAACTTAAATTTTTAAAATATTTTCTTATACTTTATAAAATACTTTCATATAGTAATCAAACGATTAAAGATTTATAATAAGAAGTTGCAAATCAAAAGTATGCTCGCAAGCAAACACACTTCATATGCCGCCCGTTAAACGATTACGAAAGAAACAAAAAGAGACACAGAGTAAAGAAGAAAAGAGTAAATACTCTCGAGAGAGTTACGTAATCGGCTATAGATATTAGTTAGTACTTAAAATGCGGGCGATAAGCAAACGCAACTCTCCACGCAGTATTCGAGTGCTGACGTTTAATAATTGGCTCCAGTGGGAATCAGAAAAGAAGGGAAAGTGGAGAGAGAACGCGGAGCGAGGGGAGAGAAAGAGAGAGTTTGAAAAGCGGAGAGCCACAGCTGCTGCTGTCCACAAATCCACTCAGCGTCTAATTGCACGACGGCGGCGTCCAATTAATTTTGACAAGACTAAAAAAAGGAAGAGAACTCACCCAGAACGGGACGAGTCCCTGCTTAATGTCACCGTCGATGGCCTCGCGCAACAGTTTGCCTCTCATGGCCAGCTCCTCGTCGGCCTCAATGTAGCGCATACGCACGAGTCCTGCAGGACAAAGAGAAGGGGGACAGAAAGGGGAATCACAATGAGTAAGCGGCTTACGAGTCGCAACTCACCAATGAGCGCCGCCTTCTCGACACTGGAATGCGCCTGATCCGAGCAATAGGCCACGAGTCGAGCATTGATTTCCGCATCCTGATAGCCCGGATTATGCTCATGGAATCGCTGGATGGCCCGTGTGCGTCCTGCGAGCAGACAAACCAGTGTCGCCTCACTGGCCGTCGTCTGCAGGACGCCGCCTCCTTTGCTCGTGTTGCTCAAATGCAGAAACTCATCCGGCAATCCGATCATCTTGCCCAGCCAATTCATCACCACAATCTCCAGCTCTGTGCACGCCGGCGAACTGGCCCAGGTGAAGCCCAGACAGTTGATGGCGTCCGCCAACATGTCGCCCAACAGCGACGGCATCGAGTTCAGGGCCGGAAAGTAGCCGTGCATATGTGGCGACTGCCAATGCGTCACGCCCGGCATCACAATGTTCTCCACGTCCCCAAAGATCTTGGGCCACGGCTCGCCCTCGACGGGCGCCGACTCCGGCAGCAGTTGGCGCATATAGCCGGGACTCACATCCGGAAAGACGCGGCGATCTCTGATATTCTCCAAATAGTCGGCTATATAGTCAACCATCTCCTTGCCTGCAAGCCAAAAAATATGTTGATTTGAAATATAATTATAATTTATATTCCAAAAACTTTCCTATAGTTCGAAAATTCTTTATTTAAATCAATTTTTCGAAAGTATTAAAAAAAAAACTTATGAATGTCGAAATTTTACTAATAGAGTAGAGGACAAAGAAGTCCGGACTGTACTAAAAACCTGTCTTTGGAGTTTTGTTTTAGGTTTTTATTTACTCCACAATAGAAAAAGTATGACAATTTTTTAAAATTTCTAAATGTGACTGT
This sequence comes from Drosophila recens, assembly GCA_037043495.1. NCBI lineage: Eukaryota > Metazoa > Arthropoda > Insecta > Diptera > Drosophilidae > Drosophila > Drosophila recens. The sequence goes on along the minus strand of JBAMBJ010002968.1, from coordinate 70,045 downwards.
ATTAACTCCTTTTTCCTCTTTTTCATACAACATTGAAATCCTCCCATTCAAACAAATTATAAAAAATACTAGCAAAGAGATTTTCGATAATTTTTTTTGCAGTTAAATTTTTTTTGCTATTAAAATTGTTTGAAGAATTTTTTTGCATTTAAACGTTTTTTGTTTAAGTCCGAGGAAAAAAGTTTAATGAGTAGACTCTTACATAAATTCGAAATTTTTATTGGGTGCTTTATGGGTTAAGGAAAGTTTTGTATCATTCAAACGGTAAAAAAAGCTTAAAATAAATCTCCTCAAACCGTTTTTTTGCAGTGTCTGGATTTCTGTGTCCGTTACTGTATATAACAAAAAGATTTTACAAATATTAAAGTAACATATTTATTCTTTAAAAGGATTTGCATAAGGCCTTATGACTTCATTAGTACATACTTCCATTAAAGGATAAAAGTACAGCATTTTTCTTCCAGACAGTAAACCTCATTTTTTGATTTTTCTGTTTCTATTATTTTTTAAATTGGGAATTTAAAAATGTTCAGAATACTAGTGAGCAATATTCATATTTTTTTTAAATATTTGAAATACAGTCGAACTTCCCTAACTCGAATCACCATTATCCACGAAAAAAGTTCGAGTTAGGGAGACTTCGAGTTAGGGAATTTTTTTTTTTAGTTTTTTAAGTGAAACTACAATTTCATTCATTCATAAATATATTTCAAATTGCAAACTTTTCTTGTTATTTTCAACAAAAAAAATTTCAGTTTGTTCAAGACTTGTCGATATTCTCAAAAATAGGTTTTATCGTTCTTTTGCTGTATCCAGAAGACGATCCCGATTCAAATGACATAATTAATTTTCCATTTTTTAATATAATGGAAACTGGTCCACTTTTCAATTTCTTAACAAATAAGTTTAAAAATTTCTTAAAGAGATAAAAATTTGAATACACGTGCTGGTGTCATGATAAATATTATTGAGCTGGTGCGCTGACAAAGAAGTACATTTCGAACATCTTTCCTATAACAATTTCACAAGCCTAAAAAATTGTTGATGCAATATTTTAACATATTACATCACCATATGTTAATGTACATCAATATTACATATCCAAACGATCCGTTAACAAAAGCATAAAGCAGAAAAGAAAAAAAAACTCAAACTTTATTGGAGATTTTCCCGAAAAATTCGACTTACAGAAGTACGGGCCAATATTTTTGTTCGAGTTAGAGAGAAATTCGAGTTAGAGAAGTTCGAGTTAGGGAAGTAGAATTGTATGGAATTTGCCTAGTAAACGCTATTGCCACTCGATTTTGTTCGAGTTAGAGAAACTTCGAGTTAGGGAAGTTCGAGTTAGGGAAGTTCGACTGTATATTGCATCATGTTTTAGTTTGTTAATACATTTTTGTATTCTTTTTCGCAAACGCATGCAAACGAATAGAAACTAATAAAGTAGAAGCAAAACCGATTAGATGAAATCAAGATATACGAGTTTATGCATATTGAACTAGGCAAATGTGTTGGGACACATCCGTAATCCCTTTAGCCTACAGCTGCAGCAAACTGCAAATCAAATTAAGCCCATCAAATAAGATACAAATGTATCTCGAGCTGCTGCTGTGCGTTTTATTATCACTTACCCCGTTGACGGTACTCCTTAAAATCCATGGCGATGACGTCAGCAGTGGTATGTGTTTGTAAATGGGTGTTAACTGTAATTTTTGAGCGAGGACGGAACGAGGGGTGAGAATGATGCTTTAACTATTCGGCCTAATCCTTTCGCTGCTTTTGGAACTGGAACTCTCTTTTTTGGTTAACTGTTGCTTGGATTTTGCTTTAGACCTTAGACATCGCCATTATCTGTTGGTAGAGTTTGGTTTTTGGTTTTAGCCAACTTTTGTGGGCCAAATTCAGATGGCAAATTGGAACGTCGACCGTTGACTGAAAATGTACAAAACTTGGACACTATTTTTCGACGTTGTAGGGCTTCACTCTAATTGGAAATGAAAAGCGACCCATGGAACGACAACGAGACGAATACGTTAGTTGTGTGTGTGTGTGTGTGTGTGTGTGTTGGCCTGGGAAACGTGGCCAGCTGAGAAAATAGCGTAGTCTAGGGTTGTATTAACCTCATTGAGCCACAGGTCGTTGTTGTCGCCAAATAATAAATATATAGTACAAACAAAAAAAGGGTTGCTTAATTATGACTGCACAAATATTTTGATAGCTTTCGCGATTTCCGATTGGGAAGTGACAGTGTTAATGGCTCGAATGCCTGGCACGTTCTATTCTCCAATTTTTATATGCTACCACTAATATATGCAATGATCCCACAAATAATTGCAGCTCGAATTAATTAATGATAATTTTGTATATTCTATCACTTAATGTATGCATTAATCCCACAAAATAATTGAAACGAATTAATTAATGAATGCAATTTTTTGTATACGAAAAATTTGAATCGTGTGTTTACAGATTGTGAGTCAATTACGATTGCAACATGCAACTGAATATCGAAAATATACTATAAAGATATACTATATAGATATATAGATATAATATTGTTATTGCAGGGAGTTGGAAATGGTAGATCAGCGTGTGCAGATTTCCCAACAAAATTCCGTTTAAATGTTGAGTGCTTTTTAATTGTTTACGCTGGTATTCCATTATATTGTTGTTTATTTCTAAAACCAATCTCATAACAATCTAATATTGTACACTGTTTATTGTATAACAAGATACTATATATTGTTATACAAACTGTTGTGTATCGGTTGAATCCGAGCCAGACTTCAAAACAGATTGAACTGCATTTTGTCATGCATTGGCAATTAATTAGGGAAAGTAAATATTTGATACAATTAGAAATGAGTGTATAAACATTAAACACTTGAAAATACTTTAGACTTATCTCCGAATTTAAATGTAAACTAAATTTGAGCTGAATTCGAGTATTTAAATTTAATAGTTTATTCTTTTTTTTAAGAATATCTATTATATTGAAGTAGGAATTAGAAGAAATAAGTTCAGGACTCTTCAACTCAACAATTTTAAGTTTTTCACTGGCATTTTTCAACGAATTATTGTTTTTAAAGAATAAAGAAATAAAATATTGAAAAAATTATAACATTTTTCTATAGAAATAGACAAAAAGTATGTTTCAGTCAAGTTTTAAATACAGCAATGATTTGGCTGACGAGTTTTATTTATTTAACACACACTTTTTACTACACAATTTTTAACTATTTACCACGTTTAATATTCGCACTTGTGCTCGATTTCGCAATCAGCGTTTAACTAGGAACTTTTGCATTAGACTCGTCCTATTTATACCAAAAAATGAAGGGCTGCTAATAGAATCCCTTGCAATAAGCTCGGTAAAATGAATGAAAATATGTACTCGCAACTACCACAAAATCAAGGATAATTCCCAGCGACGGACAAGTGCACCACTGAATACTCTATCTGAACTCAAAGATTTACTTTTGAACAAGCTGTAGACTCATCTTAGTGTAACTAAATTTTAAAAGTTGTAGGAAACCAATTTTAATATAATAATAATAATTAAAGTCATTACTTTTTTATTGTTTCATTCAGACATTTATTTCACATATTCTTCAATATTTTAAAAATTTTTATATTTCATTTAACAAGTTTATTTGATCATAAATATCACAAATATCAATTAAACATAAGAAAATTAAAATCAAAATGAAAAATTAAAAATATTAAAATAAAAAACAAAATTAATAACAAAATATCAGAGATCGCAATAAATACTTGAGTCGGAAAATCGAAACAGTTAAAAATTTTACGTCTTAAATTTTTAAATTGTTTTTTTTTTTTTAATTTTTTTAGTAAAAATTGAAAATAAAACATGTTTTGAAAATTCTATTCAAAAGTTACACCAAAACTTTTATTTCAAATTTTTAGAATAACAATAAAAAAGAAAACATTTTTTTTTCATTTTAAATATAAAGTTCACATTATTTTTGATTTTTTTTTTTTTTTTTAATGTATGAAAAACCGAAATTGGCCCTTATAAATGAAACCGTTCCTAAACGGTTATTTCGGATAAAGAGTTTCGGTTTTAAGGTTTCGGTCAAATGATAATTTTTTTTTTTCGGTTTCGGTTTCAGTTACGGTTTACAATTTTAATCGGCTTTTCCGGTTAAAGGTTACGGTTTCGATTAGGGCTTTAATCCCTGATTATAATAATTAGAAATTTAATAATTATTCTTTATATTAATCACAATCTTATAAATATGCCATCAACTCTCTTTGCGAAGAGCATTAAGTCAAGCAACTGGCAAATCAAAGAGGAAATTGCGTGGGTAGGACGCATGAAAAGGAAGAAGAACAGGCAACAGCCAATCGCGGACGAGCGAAGCCTTAGACAGGCCACTGACCAATCAGCGTGCAGCATGCACAGCAAGAGCGCGGCCAAGGCAGAGAGAGAGCGCGACAGAGAGAGAGGATGAGTGTGCTGCACAGTGAAACAGGATCAATGTTGCACGCAATTTGCACTGAAACTCTTTGGCTGGCATTTTCGCATTCATTTGTTTTGGCCAGATATTGTTTGGCCAACAACAATATTTGCCAGCGGCTTATCACTTTGAACAGATTGCAAAAGACACGCATGTCACAATCCGCAATCCACAGTCCACAATCTGCAAAACACACAGTCCACAACCCACGCTGGCCAGTTGCATAAGCTTTTGAGTTTTGGCCACAGGAAGACATAAAAATCTCTGTTAAATTGCTTTAAGCGCGACTTAGAAACAAAACAGAAGATATCAAATACAAAAGAAAAGGCATAAAATAAAAAACGACGACGACTTCTTGCCCCGGCAGCTGTTGCTTCCTCTCCCCCTCCCCCATCCCACTCTAAAAGCTCATTACACAGTTACAACTGTGCTAGCGATGGCGACGTCGACGGCGACGCTGACTGCGACGCTGACGGCTGCTGGAGGTCAATGAGCTTTGTTTGTTGCTCGTCTCAGAAATTTCGTCAATATACCGCTACATTCAATGGCTTTTGCTGTCCATGTGTGTGTGTGTTTGTGTGAGTTTTAATTGTGTGCGTGCGTATTACCAAATATTGAGCAATATAACAAGAATTTTCAGTTTCTTTTGACTTGCTCGAGACAGTTACAATGTGATAACGCCCGCTACGCTCCGCACTCTCTTTATCACTATCTCTCTCTCCCTCTCTCTTTCTTGCTATCTCGCTTTGGCTGCAGCTTTCAATGCACTTTTGTCTTGGGCATGCGATTCAGAAATTCCTGCTAAAAATACATTTTCCTCAGGTTATTTTCATAAAAATACTTTACAAAATGCATATCGCATTAATTTTGACATTTTATTTAAGTTAACGCACGCTCTCTCTCTTAAAAATCTCTCTTCCCTCTTGCCGATCTGTTGCTGTGTTCTCTTTAATTGTTTCGTTGATCGCTTTGCTAGTTGCTTTCTCTCTGCGCACTTTCTTTGCATGCGCGTTCTCTCTCGCTCGCTTGTTTGCAGTGCGCTCACCTCGCCTCTCTCTTGAGCGCTCCCACTCTCTCTCTCGCTCTTTCTTTATTTGCTGGCATGCTCAGTTTTTCGTGTTTTTGTGTTTTGATTCCATTCTTCTTCGCTAAGAACGTTCGTTGACCTTTTTGCTTGTGGGGCTTGTGTGTTGGCGCTGTTGCTGTTGCCAATGCTGCTGCTGCCGCTTTTGCTTCTTCTTCTTCTTCCCGCTTAGCGGTACTTCTCAACCTGTTTTATTTCATTTTTCTTTCTCCTTCGCTGCTGACTTGTGATAAGTTTTCTCTTGCTTACATTTGTGTGTGTGTTTGCAGTAGAAGTCTTCCTGTTTATTTAACGATTAAAGTTAAAGGTGCGCTTTGTGTGTGTTGGTGTGTGTGTGTGTGTAAGTGCAGCTGTAGCCTGCTGAAGCTTCGATGACGCGGCCCCCAAGCAACGTCACGGACTTGAGCTAAGACTTTGACTCTGAATCTGCTGACTCTGTACTTTGACTCTGCCCAGAGATGGACTCCTTTGTGGAATATATCGATAAGCGATTTACGATTGTTACAAAGCTCAGCTTTAGGGAGTTCAGTAAGAAGACATACTAAAATCTTTGTAGTTTATGATATTTTTTTTAGTCTTTTTTAACTACAGTCGAACTTTCCTAACTCGAATCACTATTATCCAAAGAAAAGTTCGACTTATGGAGACTTCGACTTATGGAATTATTTTTTTTAAGGATTTTAAAAGAAACTGTAAGATAAATTGCAAATTTTTCTTGTTATTTTCAACAAAAACAGAGTCCAGTTTTTTCAAGATCTGTCGATATTCTCAAAAATTGTTTTTTTCGTTCTTTTGCTGTATCCAGAACAAGTTCCCGATTTAAGTGACACCATAATTAATTTTATATTTTTTAATATGTATAACGAAAATTAGTTTTACCAAGATACCATAAGCCATTTACATTTTTTTGGTCCACGCTCGAATTCCTTAAAACATGGGCCAAAATTTTTGTTCGAGCAATCGGGAAATTTGACTTAAGGAAGTTCGTGTTACGGCAGCAGAATTGTATGTAATTTGCCAAGTAAACGCAATTGCCACTCAATTTCGTTTGAAGTTCGACTTAAGTTTATTTTTGCCTTTAATTAGTTTGCAGATTTATTTTATAATGAATTTGGATATTTCTTAAAAATATTGACATTTTTCGAACTGATTTCCTAGCCTTAGTCACAAATGGCAGATTAGCTACTAATATGCTTTTTATTTGAAAAGTTTCGTATTCATTGACATTTCCTTTAAGCACCAACTGATCGTGTCACGCGACCATCTCTAGTGCTCTGTGATGAAATACGCGCATGACTCTTGTTACTTTCGTGTTGTTGGCGTGTATTTTTGAGCGATGATCACGCATTTAATTAGCAGGAATTCTTTCGCGAACTGCAAAGTATGTGTGTGTGTGTGTGTGTGAGATTGTGTGTGATGGGGAAGGGGGAAGTAGTGTATATGTATCTGTTTGCTACTCTCTGCTGCTCTCGGCCAACTCCTTTCTCCTTTCTCCGAGAAATGCAACTGGCCGCTGGTCGCATCGCGATGCGACGCCCGATGCGCGTTTTGTGTCGCTCGGCATCATCATCGTTTGGGGCCCACCTTCTGCACAGGTTTTTCTTTCTTTTTTTTTCTTTTTTATTATTTTTTTTTTTTTTTGTTGCTGGCAGATGACTCTGTATCCGGACTCCGACTCGGACTTCGATTCGGATTCGGATACCGATTCCTCGCCTTGCCATTTAGTGTTCAAACGTTTGTCCACACGTCCAGTCCAGCGTGTCCAGTGTTGTTGTGCTTATTGTTGTTGTCTTTGTCATCGTCATCGTCATCTCGCTCGTTTTTCCCTCTCCTTCAGTCAATCAGGCGGAAACGCACTCGTTCTTGGGCCACTCGTTGCGCCCACTTCGGCTTGTTTACCGTTTGAAAACAGTTTGCACTCGTCTACATTCGGTTTAACCTGTTAACGATACTCGTTTTGTTTTTCCCCTTGAACTAATTAACTATCGTTATCGTTATCGCTTTCGATAAATTTGACATGTGAATCCCCGATACCAATTTAATATACTTTAACTGCGAAAGCTTTGGAGAAAGCTCTCTTTTAAACTGTGTTTTATGACGTCCAATTAGATGAGATCAAAGAACGCATGTAACATGCCAAGCACTATCAGAGGTGAGTTCGATATCGTAGTCGATAACAATTTCATTATAATATTACATAATATATCTAATTTAATAATTATGTTAAGGGGAGGTTCTTTTGGATTTGGCCGAAAATCAAGAAAAATTTGAGAATGGTTTGTGGGAGAATGAAAATACACACGAACTTCTGCTTTCGAACTTTGATTCGTTGTTTATTGACGATTAAAAAAAAAGAAGTGATTTTTGAGAAATTCAAAATGGCGGCTTCAAAATGGCGGATCTCGTCGACCTCGACTCTCAAAATATCGCTCTGCTTCTTCAAGTGTGGGGCCTCTGGTAGTAAAGTGAAATGAAACATGTATATAATTTATAAAAATAGATAAAATTTCGTATGGCTTATACCTAACTTCAATTAATGTTGATGAAAAAAAACCAATTTCATGGTCGTTTAAAAAAAAAAATGAAATTTTTACACTTTTTTTACTTTGATCTCGTTTAAAAATTATAAATAAACAATTTTTTATGCCAATTTTAGGTATAAGCCATACAAAAAAGTATATACTTTAAAACATTTTTTGAATGAAGGAAATCGCATCAATAGAACAAGACCTGTACTTGAAATTAGATCAGAAAACATGGTTTCGAGAAAAACGCGCTAAAAGTTTTTGGAAAGTGACAGCGGGTACGCAGCGCGCGTGACATGCGTACGTTTGACACGCCCTATCTCAAGAAATACGCGTCGTATTGAAAAATCCTTTGGCACATATATTCTATATATATATAACTTTCATTTTATGTAAAAAAAAAAATTCGATTTTTTCAAAAAAATCCAAAAGAACCTCCCCTTAATCACTTTGGTGGATCTTTCAATTTGAAGTTGGTTGTTTTTAATCAAAAAAACACTTGAGTTGCATAGCATGACAAATCTTGTAATAAAAACACAATTCGTCATAGTCGATGCTTAATTTTTTTATGTTTACCTTCACCTTTTCTTTTACCAATTACCACACTTTATTTTTTTTTGCACATTTCTGTTTTAAAAAATGTAATCATTTTCGAATCGATTGGGTGAGATCGAAAATGGACTATTATAGATCTAATAAGTTAATTTACAAAAAAAATCATTATAATTGATATTTTTGAGTATTTTTTTAACATTAACCATTATTTCTATATCTTAAATTGCCCAAAATTGAATTATTCTAGAAGAAACACTTTCTGATCGATCCCAGCAATATTTTCTCTACTGTCAAATTTTCTTCATCTTCTTTCAATATTTCTGATCATCAAGTATAGTTACTTTTTCCAATTATCATTCATCCAATCATCAAGTAAGCATTTGCTTTTGAGAAATCAGCTAATGATTTCGAATTTTCAAGGCTTTTATAATAATATTTATTTATTATGCAATAATTGCGCCTAATTATAATTATTGTACTAAAGCTTAAAAAAAGATTTCGCTGCAAATCACAAATAATTCTGGTGATATTTTCTAAGTGAGCCTCAAAAAAAGAAGATTATTCAAAAAAACTACTTTGACTTGGCCTTGTAAGTAATATAAGTGTTATTAATAACCAAAAAAAAACATGATTAAATTAATGGATTGAAAAAGAACAACAAAGAGGCAACGGTTTTCAATAACTGAGTGTGATGAAGTCGGAAAAGCCTTTGGAAAATTGACTGAATGCAAAACGCAGTCAAGCTTCAACGCACGCAAGGTTTTCCAATTTAACCGTAGTTGTTTTTGCTTTTCTTGTGCCGCATTTCCGATTCTAGCTCTGCAGATGTTGCAACATCGCATAAAGCAGCAGCAGCAGCAGCAGCAACAATAACAACAGTCAAGTTTATATAAAAGTGGCAAGAAACGACGCTGCGCTTGCGCCCAGCAGCAACTTGAAGCAAGTTGCCTCATCGACAACAGCAGCAACAACAACAGCAGCAACAACAACAACGCGACGTTGCAATAAACCAGTCGTCAGCTAATCTTGCAACACAGTTGCGCAACAAAGAATCCGACACAACGGTACTAACGTGTTTCAGTTGTGGTAGCTGTTGTTGTTGTTTTTTCTCATTTTTTTTTTTTTTTGTTGCCTTCTGTTTTGTGATTTGTTCTTGGCCACAATCAGAGCCAGTTCCACTTTGCGTGTAACAGGTTTTTCCTCTTGAATAACTGGGACTTTCTTACGGGACTTTCTTACCCTGGACTTGCCTATGCTCCCCCTCTCTCTCTCTCTGTCCCCCTCTCTCTCTCTCTTACTGTTTGGTCTGAGCCAAGAAACTGGTTAGAATCGCGACTCTAAGACTTCAACTACTGCAATTGTCTGTAACGTGGCCAACAACAACTCAACTGAGAAACAGCAAACAAAAAGAAATAGAAGAAGCAGGAGGAGGAGGAGAGAGAAGGAGGGGTGGAGAGAGGATGATCGTTACAACGGTGAGGCACACATTTTCACGTTAGAACCAACGGCGCTTCCATAACGTTGCAAGCCAACGTCTGAGCCAAATTGTTGGCTTACAGCTAGAACCAGTTAGACTCTTGGCCCAAAGCTGATGATGGCTGCTTGCGCAATCGTGCCCCCTGCCCCCTGCCTCCACTTCTTCGCCTCTTTTTAGCACAGAAACCAGCACAAATAAATCTAACATGATTTAAGCCAACGGAAAACATGAAATATTAAAGAAGTCAGCGGCGAAGACAACGCTTTTGGCCAACTCGCTTCGCTGATAATATGGCTAATGATGCGCCCAAAAAATGATGATGATAATGATAATGATGATGATCAAAAGGGCCCAGTTATAAGCCATTTTGTTAAGTTTTATTGTGTAACGCCAATCTTGGCCAATTCTCTAACGGACAACAAACGATTTAACAGCTGTTTTGGCCTTAACTGTTTTGGACCCCATTGAGAGCATCGGCTTAAGCCATCAAAATTAATTGATTCGCCGAGTTTATTGCCTTTTGCACATCCACCAAAAATAGATTTGTTTACAGATTTTGATTAGCGCTTTCATTGATCTATTTGCGGCATATGATTCGCATGCCAAAGAATTTGAGACAAGTTTAGATGGATTTCAGTTAGAATGCTCAAATTATGCAAATTTTGTTAGCATTTTAATATGACTTATTATTACGCTGAATTCCTTAATTAGAAAAAATATAATTTTGAGCCTATCTTAGCATTGTTTTAAATTTAATAGAAATAACTCTGTACTTACTTGTATCTTAGTTGATTTCTACTTTGTGTTAATTTTATTTTTTTGATTCAAATTGTAATCATATTTCGAATACCCTGGAAAATATACGAATTACAGAAAATGTGATAGAGCATCTCTTAGTCAAACTCACTGAACATCTCTTTTATTATCATCTTGCCACAGAGTATTTTTGGTCCTCATATTTTAATCCATAGAATATCAAGCATCCTTAAGTTGTAATTTTTATATTTCATAAATTATTTTATAGCTGCTACTTTCTTTCTACGTAGTATTTGTTTATCTGTTGTCTTGGGCATTGAGATTTATTTTTAAAATAAAAATCTTTTTGGAGCAGGATATCTGTAAGTCTCTATTTTTTGACTCTATGTTATACTTACAGGGTATACTGTGACTGAGCTCTATTAGCTTTAAAATTTCATAAATACTAAGTTATTTGAGTATTGGGTAGCTCATAGTCATAGTTCTCTTTATTAATTTAGTAAATGTTATATTTAATTCAAACATATTTGTAATTTTATTTATCAAACTAAATTATTTTTTAACAAATAATCATTTTAATCGAACATATGTAAGTACAGGGTATTTATCAGTTTAAAGCAAGACTTAATTTATTTCTTATTTAATACAAAAAGCGCGCTTGATTCAAAAAGGAAAATCAACCCCAAAAGTCTAACGAAATTTCCCAAAAACATAAATTCAACACATTGAGAATTTCCCCAACGCTCACACACACACATAGACTGACGCATGTGTAAATGGAAGGAAAGTCTTGCTTAAGGGTAGGAAAAGCTGCGCAACAATGCCGAGCGCGTTTTCCAGTCTTCCAGCGTTTTCCTGGCGTATGCACTTGGCATTATGCCTACTAACCCTATTTTCGCAGCGCAGCGAGTCCCATTTTTCGACTGCATACAAAACACACACACACACACACACACAGCACACACCACACACTACACACACACAATACACATACACATTGGCATTGCGAATTTCTTCCCATGGCAGAGTCCTTTTTCCAAGGCAGCTGAGTGGCGAAACGGAAAGTGCGGCACGAAATGTGAACTGTGAAATGTGTTTGTGGCGCACTTGAATTTGGGACACATTCCTGCAAAGGACGCAACGCAAAGGATACGCGGACTCAAAAAGAAAAACATTAAAAATAGTGCAAAGAACAACACAAAAAACAAGTCAAGTGCAATGTGAAAATTAATGCAATAAATTATAATTGAAAAGCCTGAAGACAAATCAAAAACATGTAAAAGTTGAAGCAAATTTGTGTGTGCAAACATAAAACTGTGTGTAAACAATGGAAAAACCTGTGGAAAACGCGGTGGAAAAACTGCAGTTGCAGTGCCAATACAAAATATAAATTAAACCAAAATAAATGAAAATTAAATGTATTCAAAATAATGAATATAAACGAAAATCAAATTAACTTTAATTGAAATTAGAAAATTATTGAAAAATTCATTGTGAACTGAGAAAAGCGAAAGCATTGCATTTACTTGAGTGTGTGTGTGTGTAACAATTTGCATATGTGTGCGCGCTGAAAAAATCGATTATTAAAGCCACCAGCTGGTGGTTGTTGTTGCTGCGTCGTCGTCGTCGTCGTCGGTGGTTGGTTGGGGTTGGGGATTGTTGTTGCTGCCGATTTACTTTTCGGCTAGTTGCATGGTGGCAACAACAACTGGCGCTAGGGTTGCGTGCCGCAATGTGGAAAACGAGCAGCAGCGACGCCGGCAGCGGCAGCAACATCGACACACTTCCAGTGACAAATTCCAATGGCGCCTTGCAGCCTTGCAGCGACAACAACAGCAGCAGCAACAGCAGCAACAACAATAACAATACGTTGCATGTGCAGCGTCAGGATATGACAACAGCAACAGCAACAACAACAACAACAGCAGCAGCAATAGTAGCAGCATTAGCCAGTTACGGCCACAGATACACACTTGCAACAGCAACAGCAGCAGCAGCAGCCATAGCAGCAGCAACAGCAGCAGCAACAAACAGCGCACAATAGCCCAGGCACAAGAGCTGTGTGGCAGTTGCACTTGCAACAAATACCTTAACATATTGCGACGTATTCAAATATAACAAAATAAAAAGGAAATGCATTTTGGCAGCGGCCAACAACAACAGCAACAACAAACACCAAGGCGACTGATTTACTGTGCATAAAATTAAAAATAAAATAAATAAAACTATAAACTAAAGCATAAAAAACACACACAAAAACTGAAAGCCAAAACAAATATTCAAAGCAATTTTTGCAACGCACAAGACGAGAAATAAATAAAATAAAATAAAACGAAAGCAGTGAACAAAAATTGAGTATACGACGCATATTCCAAGCTGCAGAAAATTGCAGGAGCAACAGCAACAGCGACAACAGCAGCAGCAGCAACTCCCAGCTGCAACAAAACACACCAAATATTAAATATTCTATATATATAATTAAATTTAATTCATATAGTTAATTAAATAATTATAATAAATTATGAAAGAAAAGCAATTGACAACGTTTTGATGTGGTGACATTCTTCTAGTGTTAAACGATTTTAAGTGCACTTTTGTAAGGCTGATTTATCTCAATTTATTTTGATGTTGTGCTTCTACATTCCAACAAACGAAAACGTTCAAAACCAAAGTGTGAAAAGTGTGCGAAATGTTGACAGCAATTAAAATGCAAGTTAATATAAATAGATAGCCAAAAAGTAAGAAAAAACAAAATTAAATAAAAATTGCAACCTGCAACTAGCAATTGTTGCAAGCTTTCTAGAGAAATTGGTTTGGAAAACGGCCCTCACAACGGATAGGCCAAGAGATCTCCTGCTGATACAGCAGGCAGCGCCCGTTGGCAGCAACAGAGCGACAGCAACAACATCTGCAGCAGCAGCAACAGTTGCTACGGCAGCAACAACAGCAACTGCCACGGCTAGCTATCTGGATGCGGATGCCGCCACAGCGGCAGCAGTGGCAAATTTGCGCAGCAAAGTGCCATCGATATCGATAATACCGCTGCCGGCAGCAACAACAATTGTGGCACGAACAACAACAACAACTGCCACGCCCACAACGCTGCGCTGTGTGAGCACATCAAACAAAGCCACATCGCCGCCGTTGGCCTTTCTAACGGAGGCAGCGGCAGCGACAACAACAACAACAGCCACAGCAGCAACAACTGCCTATGTGCGACCGCAGCAGCAACATCAATATCAACAGACGGACAAGTGCACGGTGCTCAAATTGGATGTGCTACGTGGACAGCGAGAGCCCGTGACGACCATCAGGAGTTTGGCCAGTGCCACCAGCAACATCAGCAACAGCAGCAATACAATATCAACTGTAGCAACAGCAGCAAATACAACAACAACAACCACGTACCTGCAAATTGAGCAACAACTGAGCGAACTGGAAGCTGTGGACGAGGACGACGATGAGAATATGGCCAGTTTGCTGAGCAGCAGCAGCAGCAACAACAACAGCTCCAACAACAACAGCAGCAATCGCTCTCAAATAATTTCCAGTCAACCGATCATTGTGAAAATCGAACCAACACAGGCTTTTCACATTGTCGACGAGGGCGATACACGTGTCTTGAGCTTGCCACTCAATGATGCCGACAAACTGGGCGCCAGTTGGATTGATCTGAAGGATATTGCCGGATTGCAGACGGGCGGAGGAGCAACATTGCTGGATGTCTGCTTTGAGTCGGTTGCCGGCGACGACGAGGAGCAGGTGGGCGCAACCATCATAGCGAGCGCATCGCCAGAGCAGCAAGAAGACGCACAACTCGCTGAGCCGGCGCCCAAACGCTTAGCGCTGACAGCAACACACCAGCAACAGCAGCAGCAGCAGCAACAGCAATCAAAGTTTATGTCAGAGCCACCAGCATTGGCGCGTTCCGGCAGCTTTAGCAGCCTGAGCAGCTTCAGCAGCATCAGTAACATCAGCAACATCAGCAGCGTTTGCAAACAGATTGCCAGCAGCGAGTCTAGCACCAGCAGCAACAGCAACAATCGCAAGACAGCCACGCCCACAGACAGACGACGACGAGAACGTACGCCTCCGCCATTGCTGGCAACCACACAGAAGCCATCGGCAATAGCAACCGCGACAACAACAGCAACTGCCACAGCAACAACGGCAACAACAACCGCAGCAACCACAACGATTGCTGCGTTGGCGGCGACAGCAACACGCGACAGAGACAGAGAAAGAGACAGAGAGAGGGACAGAGACAGGGAGAGAGATAGAGATAGAGACAGCAGCAGCAGCAATGGAGCCATGACAGGTCAGTACACATGTGCACTAAGTACAGTAAAATGTGCCTAAGGTGCACTAAAATATATTGGATATATATTGCTATAGAATTTAACATTAAGAATACTTTCAAATAAGTTACAATAACGATAATGAGTAGTGTATAAATATTTGCATAAGATTTACAATATAACCTCTCTGTAGAAATGAACAGCCATTAAATTTCCCTTCTCCACCCTTTTTATGATATATTTTTAAGCTTTTACTACACATAAGTACTATGTAATGAAATGTATATTAGCTTGTATATTAATTGTCTCAGCTATCTCTCCAGACATTATTCTCTATTAATGTCTTCTTGGTGTGATTATTTGAACTGCATTTTCATCTTTGCTCTCCTCTTTGTGATACATTCGCAAACGTTTTATCGGTTGTAAATTGGTGGTACATGGATTTTTTTAATATTTCACTTGCCATTGGTTTTATCGAGCTGTGTGGTCACACTTTCAGAGAAATT
The DNA here is from genome assembly GCA_037043495.1 of Drosophila recens. Lineage (NCBI taxonomy): Eukaryota > Metazoa > Arthropoda > Insecta > Diptera > Drosophilidae > Drosophila > Drosophila recens. Next base: position 54,363 of record JBAMBJ010002968.1, on the reverse strand, counting down.
TCACCTATGGTAATATCTTACTTTGTTTCTTATCTTTGTGCTTGATTCGCAAAGGTTTTAACGTACTGTAATATTATTAGGTTTTTTATTTAATAAGTTTTCTATCTGTAACAATTGAGCTATCTTTTTCTTTATTAGCAAAAATCCATCTATTCTCTCTTACTAACTAATTTCACTCTCTCGTTAGCATTTTTCTTACATTTTCCTACTTTTCTCTATGTCATATTCGTAAACGTTTCTTTCACAAAGCTGAAGTCATAAGAAATGGCTGAAGAAATGTAATTCAAAAATTGAAAAAAAGTTCTACTGTTGCTGCTAGTTAACTTTGTGAGTGTTTACTGTATTAATGAGTGAAATATGTGTGTGATATGCAAATGATGGCAGCATTCGTTGCGCAAGCAACACGGACCACAATTAACACACAGCCTGACACTGCCACAAAGTCGAGAGTCGAGAGTCGCGACTCGAGTGACGAGCAGTGGCAACAACAGGTGTATGTGCGTCTTGACACACACACACACACCATTATACTATATACACATGGATAGACGCACACCCCGTGCTAAAGAATTTCAATTTACAGGCGTCGATTTATTGGCTATTCACCTTTGTGGCAGCAACAACAACAACAACTGCGACAACAACAACGGCGACGCGACGTTGCTGCGACTGTGTCCCACTTTCCATAGACGACGACGATGGTTGCAGCAGTAAAAAAACCAACAAGAAGTTGAAATACAACAAAAAAAATACATGTTTTGACATACTAAATAAGCCGCAAAGCCAACGGCGACGTCGACGTCGACTGAGGCAGCGACTGCGAGTTGCGAGGTGCTCTTTATCATTAGGTTCTGTTAGTTTTGTGCGATTCTTGCTGCCTCGACACATTCGCTTTACGGCTCTTTGACTCACTTGCGGCACAAATGAGCCAAACACACACACACACACACATACTAACTGATACCACTGGTTTAAGCCAACGTCGCTGTGTTGGCTAGTCAAGTCACAGTTCTGGGCACCGCACACAACATTCTTTTCTTGGCTCATAGTTTTTACCGTAGCACGAACCTTAGCGGTAAAAGCCGCAACTACAAACTATACAGTTAGTTGAATGAAGTCTTGGCTAACACACACACACATAAATAGATACACAGATACATCTACAGCTTATAGATACTTGGATACATTCTGAGTCTGACGTCTTGAGACTGCGATTACAATAGAATTGTAGAATTGCCAGCAATTCTTTACAATGTTAATGAGCCTGGCCAAAAGAGGGAGACGCGACGAGAGGAGAGGGCAGTGAGTGAGTAAGTCTGACACTCACTGTCAGACTGTATCTTTTTTTTTATAATATGCTTAAGCTTGAAATTGATTTCGTCTCAAGACTAGAGACTTGAGGCAAGCAAATTTGTAATAATAAAATAAAAGACGAAAAAATATACGAAAAAAGGCGGAACGGCAGTTGTCAGTTTTGATGTTGGCCACAAATGAGTCGCAGCTTCGGCCTCAGGCACATGGGCGGAGCAGCAAAAGGGTTTAATTCTTAAAAAGGGGCAACTCAAAATAAAAACAAAGATTGATCTACATTTTTCTCGTTGATACACTTGAGCTCAAGGCGCAGCTCATTAGTATTTTTAAAACGGATTCTTATGTCATTTGCGATGATTGATTAGTCAATTTTCTGGCATCGATCATATCAATAACTAGATTAGCCCGATTAATGCTGAGTATATTATTGGGCTGGGCTAAACTGCAGTTAACTTTTATCTGCGTATAACTGTTAAAAGGCAGAAAAGAGAAATGCAAAGAGTATTTAAAGAGTTGAGTGAAGAAGAAATGTAAGCGAAGAACGAAGTTTCTATCGCAATCAACCTTTTCTTGATTCTTTAAAATCGCAAAGCTTGGTCAACATCGTTTTGAATTCGGAAGGCCTTTTTGATTATTGTTTTGACTCTAAATTGATCGGCATTTAAATGTTGTCAGTTTAGAATTTTCAAAATATTTTATATACCTACCCCTTAACATATTTTGTAAAACTTCGAGATCTCATAGCTTTGCCAAATCTTAACCGATCTTCAGTTAGAATGACTTTTTCATAATTTTTTAGGCTCTTAATTAATTCTGTATTTACATTTTGTTTGTTCAAAAAATTTAGATTTTTTCATGAAATTGATATTTTTCAATACCTAAACCTTAAAGACTTTTCGAAAATTTCTAAGTTTCGTAACTTTGTCAAATCCCTACCAATTTTGATACGCAATGTCTTTGTTTCGGCTCTAAATTGATTGTGCATTTAAATTTTGTCAAATTAAACAATTTCTAGTTTTTCCAAAAATTGTATATTTTTACATACCTACACCTTAAAATATTTTTGAAAACTTAAAAGTCTCGTAAATTTGTCAAATCTTACCCTATTTTCAATAGAAATATCTTTTTGATCACTGTTTTGACTCTAAATTGATTCTGGACATACATTTTTTATTGTTTTTTGAAATTTGAAAATTTAATTTTTTTTCAACATTTGCCATATTGAACTAATGCACACTGGACGGAAAGCCCGATTTTTTGGCATAAAGTCCAAAAAGTCATGAAAAGCTTTTGTGATTTTGATATTATATATTGAAAATAGATATTCCAAACACACTTAATCGATAATTTAAACAAGTAGAGTTGCGACCCTGGTGTTGTACCAGGGCGTCAAAGTCAAACTTTATATCAGCGCTTTGTTTACTTTTGACACGTGCGAAAGTTTCTAAAGTTTCAAGCCGTCTAATTTTGAACAGTTATTATTTTTAAATTATATCTAAAATGGATATTGAAGAGCAAGGTATGTTTAATATTAATCCTAAGTAAAAATTGTTTAATATGTGTTATTTGTTGCTCATGTGTCTTGTGTTGCTAACCCGATTTATGTTGAAAAGTTTAATCCAGTGTTCGTGAATTGTGGAGTAGAACTAGTTCCCCGCCTGTCTGTGCGAAAAAGTAAATATGTCACGTTTTGAATGAAAATATACAGTTTAAGAGAATAATAATTATCATTGCGCAAATTTGCGCGTTTTCCGGAATATTGAATGTATTGCAGCTACTTTTGTCTTCAGCAGTTTTCAGTTGCTCGAAGCATGGAGCAACAAGAGGGCAAAAGAGGCAATATCTGAGTGGATTTTCGGTCAAGTCGGATAGGATGATGATGACCTAAACACGAGAGCCAAAATTAATCAAAAAGCCAAAAGTTTTCACAATTACGTGCGAAAATATTTGCCAAAATGTGGCCGAAATGTTTTCAATTCGAAAATTAAGCATTTACAGTGGCTTTTATTCAAATCTTTAATTAAACTGGGCTTTGAAAGACATGCTACACATTTGCAAAGTAAAATGGTATGTCCCCATCTAGGGTATTAATACTTGTTAGATGTTTTTCATACTCATAAGATGTTGCAGATTTATAATAATGAAAATTTTAAAATTTTTTTGAAAAATTTTTTTTTTTTTGTTCTCATATTATAGTAAAATAAATTTAAATATTATTTTGTGATCAATATTGAGAAGCAGTTCATTAAAAATGAAATCTGAGAGCTTAAAATCAAAAAATTACTACTTCACAACTCTTTTTTATAGGGGCGGCTTGAGTGGGCGTGGTCCGATCTGTTTCAAATTTTAAACACACACTATTACTAACAACTGTACGAAGTTTCAACTCTCTACCTTCAGGATTAGACTTTATGCCAAAAAATCGGGCTTTCCGTCCAGTGTGTAATGTAGTAGACTTTAACTGCTGCTCGAAAATTGAAACTTCTCTAAACATTTAACCAGCCAAGTATTACGAATATAAATATTTTTTGCGAACTTGAAATGTAGCTCAACAAACGCATTAATAACGATATTAGATTTGGCAAAGAAAATAATCAAAAGCTAGACTGGGGACTGGTGTGTTGTGGTTAACTAAGTTTAGTGTCTAGCTAAGCTGCAAATGTATCTGTATCTATAAGATGCGACCCTGAAGTTGAGCATTGATCGCTTGGCCCATTACACAAGAAACAAAACCCCACGACGAATTGCGAGACTTTCGACGGGGGAGACATGTACAAGAGTGGGGGAAGGTGGGGGAAACGCACTATCACTTTTGCGAATAGCAGACAAAATATATGTATATATAGTAGATATAAAGAGATGTCCCCCATAAGCTGTTTGTGGTTGTTGGTACTAGTTATGTATATGAATTGGCCATAGATGAGTTCATTATAATTTCAGTCAAACAACGTTTGCATTTCATGCATGAATCTGCCAAGGGGAGGGTGTTGCCCCCCTTCCCCACCACCTTCTCCTCCACTCTTCCCTCTCCTTCTGTCCTCCTTAAAGAGGGGGCCCTGTAACTTTGTCCATTAGGCAGCGCCGCATGAGGTTTCTTTCCAATCGACCGTAGCAGAGTTTCATTATCATATTCACGTTTTATTTTTTGTTTTCTATCTATTTTTCGTTATTTTGCCAATCTTTATAGTTGTTGGGAATTTCGTAATATTGAGTTTAAGTTTTTGTTGTTGTTGTTGTCTTTATGTATTTTTGTGTTCATCTGTTTGTTTCGTTTATGCAAAGTTTTATGCTGTCCCATAGCAGATACCAATGCATAAGCAAGCACAGATACAGCTGTATCTATGGCTATAGCTGAAAGATACATTTGTGTGCGTGTTGCGGCAGAGTTAATTGTATGCATTACAACAATAACAAGACATAAATTAGCTACAAAATATTAATTTATTAACTTTTTTCGAGCTGCGAAACATTTTTGTTGCCAATTTTGCAAACTGAAAGTCGATTGCAACATCGACTCGATACTTAAGTTCGACTTGAAATCCGTGTCCCTTAAGCTTAAATCAATATAAATAAATATATCTTTAGATATGTATATATTTTTTTAAACTTTGACACTTGTTTGCCTTGGCTCTTGCTCTGATTACGGTTTAAATATTGTTTTTATTTCTTTTTATCAATATGATTTAATAAGGCTTGCAAAATACATGTGTTTAAACTTTTTAAATTAGAAAACGACTTTAAATGCGAATTAATTAATGATCAATTAGAAACACGGCCTTAGGATTTCTATTTTTAAATAACGGAAAGTTTAGCATAAATTAAGTATAATTTTTCAGTAGCTTTTTTGTTAATAAAATCAAGACTTAAAACTACCATAACTTGATCAAAGTTTTAATGATTTCCATTGAATTTTGCATTTCAAACTGAGAAATTGTTGGAATTTATTTTCCAATTATAGCACTCGATTTTCAGTATTGAGAAGCTTCGCATATGTTTATTTTGGGGCGTACATAAACTATAAAAAATGCATTTGTGCGCAATTTGCAAAGCCATTAGAAACAATTTTCATGCATAAGTAAGTCGTTGTTGAGGAAAAGTAAGCTGAAACTGTAATTAAATGGCGCACAGGATGATAGCATAGAAGCAAAGCAAAAGGAAGGAACGAACAAACAAAACAGTCGGCCAGACAGAAAGAAAGAGAGAGAGAGAACAAAAGAGCGGTGCACGAGAGGAGGAGGGAGCGGGATAGAAGTCAACTGCAATGCACACAGTTTGGCCTAAAAAGCAATTGACCTGCTAATTGGGAATTTCAAATGGAAATGACAGTAGACGTAGCCACAGAAGCGCAGTCCAAAAAGGAAATGCACGAAAAATCGGCAACACACAAAAAAACAGAAGGAAGTAAGGAAAGACAGATAGAAAAAGACACAGTAAAAACAACAAATGCTGTAATAGTAATATGGCACACAGCTTTTTCCGCCTGCAGCAAAGCTTCGTTTTGTAAGAGAGTTCAACTCTCTAGCACTCTGGCGCTCTCGCATTGTAAGAGCGAGCAATAACAGCTGATTAGGAAAAAGCGCGCGCTGCTCACTCTTGCACGCATACAAATGCAAACGCTCTCGCCCCAACACACACACACACACGCACACTCACACACATAGAAAAGCGCCAGTGAAGCGGTTGCCATAGCGAATGAATCGCACAAAGCGTAATGCTGAAAAAAATTGAAGAAGTCATCGGCACAGAGACACATATACCCACTCAGCAGGCAGCGACGCGACGTTGTCGTCGACGTCGACGTCGCAACGTCGTCATCAACAGTGCTTTGGCTTTGGTTATTGGAGAGTGAGTAAGTGAGAGAGGGAGAGGGAGCGCGCGTTGGGGACGGGGGCGCTGCTGCTGCTGAGCGCAACGTGGCTACATTGCTCTTTGGCGCGCACTCTCTTTTTTGAGTAATGTGGCTGAGTGTGTGTGTGTGTGTGTGTGTTGTGAGTTGCTGCCACAGTGAGGCCGCAATGCGGCGCGCCACTTGGACAACGAACTCGATAACATTTTGAGGCAGTCTTCAGCTACACTTCGTATTGAGCGTATCGCGGCGGCGGTAACGATGCGTTGCGCGTTGTATCTTTATTATTAATTATTTGTTGTTGTTGTTTAAATATACATATATATATATAAAAAAAAATAAAAACATACATATATATATTTGATTTGTGTGTCTCTACGTGTATGCGTTTTTTCAACTGTTCAACGCGCGTCTCTCGTCCGCTCTCCGTCTATAGTGCGTGTATCTGTATCTCAATTGCGGTGCGGTGCGTCTGCGGTGTGCGGCAACGGCAGCAGCAGCAGCAACTGCAGCAATAGATAAAATATTCAAATGCAATAACAACAACATAAAAAAAATATTGCAACATGCCTGGCTAAATTGCCGTTGGCATCTGTAAAGTTGTTCGGTTTCAACTACAACTACAACTACAACAACAACAACATCAAATCAACCAAAACAAAATATTAATTATAGCAAAAGCAAAATAAAAAGTCTAAAGAGTGCATTCAAATTCCAAATCGTGCCTAACTGTTAAATGCAACTGCAATTGCAATTGCAACTGCCACAGCAACGTCGTTGGTCCATCTCGATGCGATGCGACAACAACAGCAACAACAACAACAGCAACAACAACTGCAACAACAACTGCAACAGCAACAACAAAACGGAAGTGCAAGTGACGTAATTTATTGGTACAGACTCCAAAAAGCACAAAAATAAAGAAAATTCATGTTAACTTTTTGGAGCATTTCCCTTGCCCACACACACACACACATACGCCACGCCCCCTTCGATTGTGTAATACAATAAATTACTGTGCGTCTGTATGCGTGTGTGTGTGTGTGTGACACTCTGTGTATCTGTGTGTGTGTGTGCATTAAAATAAAAACCCTACAAAAAAGGATTATCTGGAATATTTTAAATACCAAAAAAAAAACCGAACAATTGGATTATCTATTGGATACTCGTATATGGACTATAAACAGTTTATAACTGTTCTATATCATTTATGATCTTTAATTTTAAATTGCATTTTAGCGTAAAACTTTAAAAGTTTGAAGAGCTTTGGAAGCTCCTTTTTAAATAATTGAATTTGCCTATAAACTTGTTTTTTTTGAAGAACTTCTTCTATTTAAGGAAGAGTTCTAGTTTTCTTTTCAGACTCTTATTAAAGTCTTGTTTACTGACGGATACTTGTATTATTTCTTTTGTGAAGTGTCTATTAACTACTTGAATATTTCATTAACAACATGACATGTTTTTCAGTTGGTTTTCAATCAATAACGTACTTGGGAGTAACCCGTAGATTTGAATTTCAACAATCAGATTCGTAATCAATTAAAAAACTGTAACTTGAGCAGAATTCAACTCAATATTTCCTAATTCGCAATATATTTCTTTAAGTTTTGTCTTAACTCTAGATTTAACAGTAATTTTTGTTAAATAATCCCACTTTGTTAAGTTTGTAATGGAGACCGAGTTAATGTAAATTTTCTCATACCATCATCAACAGCATGACAGTTAAAAGTTCACAGTAATAATCTTTCATAATGTAGGCACATTGTTTTATAGCCACGCCCCCCTTCTCCCTCCCCTTGTACCCCCGTCCCATGTCCCTAAACAAGACACAAAACAATGCAAATTGTTGCCCATTGTGCCCAGTTATGATTATCAAACATTATGCATAGTTGTTTTGGGTTGTCATTATGAAAACTAGACAGTTTCTTTGGCTAAAAAGGCAAGAGAACTGAACTGAACTGAGCTGAACTGCCAACGACGAGTAACATTTCAGCTAACAGTTCAGAGTTGGCAGCAGACTCGACTCCCAGTAAGTCACCCAGTTGGTTGCTTAGTTCAGTTCAGTTCGGTTCAGTTGAGTTCAGAGCACCTAAAGCAGCGCTGTCTACGCCCACTACGCCCACTGCGCCCCCCTCCACCCACTACTAACGCTGCCTCCGCCTCTGTCTGTAGCTCTGCCCAGGCGGGCAGCAGCAGTGTTGTCAGAAATTTATGCGCTTAAATACCTAAGCTAATCCAAAAAAAAAAGTATCTAAAAATGTCTGAAAAATGAAAAGAAAAAAAATTTTATAATTATTTGACGCATTATAAAAAAAACAACGTTTTTTTTTTAAATTTATTCTACGCTATTAACAATGGTGTTTTATTAATACCAACAACTTTATGGATAAAAGTTTAATAGCAATTGGCTAAATTGTAATACTAAACTTCTTTGAAAGTATTATATTTTCTTATTGATCTTCACGAATGAGTTTTTTAATTTTACCCTACAATTTTTCGAACTGCTGAATCGTGGATTTAAAAATTAAAAATGTTGCTATATTTTATGCTGCATCTTTAATATAATTTCTATCGACAAAATTGATTTTTTCGTAGGATAACGTTGTTTCCAAAATACTTATGTATTTTTGTCTAATAAATTTAAATACCTCTAATTTAATTTCTATTCTTGCTATTAAAATATTTTCGACAGAGAATATGTTTATTGATGTTCCTAAGTAAAATATGTTATTTAATTATATTTTTGTGGTTGCCGTTGTGGTTCATTTTTATAATAATTTTTTAAAAAAGCAAGATATTTTTTCCTAATTTTGCGTTTGTAAAATAGCCAAATATAGCTATTAAACAGCTAGAATGTCAAACACTGGGCAGCAGTCAGCGTCAACTGTTTGCATTATCGTTAGTAGAACAACATTGCTAAGCACACACTCTATGTGTCGTCTATAAGTGTGCCAGCCCACCCTAGACTCGCCCAACGGGGGGAAAAGAAAAAGCAGCAGCAGCAGCGGCAGCGGCAACAGCAACAAGAACAAAGAGCAGAAAAAAGCCTAGCAGCGACAGCGACAGAGGCAGCGCCTATGCTTGTGTATGCATATACATACACGTGCATGTGTGTGTGTGTGTGTGTAGCTCTAGCATAGGTCATTGGTCTTTTTCGGCGTCAACGTACTGCGACAGCGGCGGGGCAGCGCAGCCGGCAGCGACGCTAGCAGTCAGCATGTAACTTTGTCGTCAGTTCTTATTGCTGTCGCTGCTATCGCTGCTTTTGTTGTTGTTTTTGTTGTTATTGTTGTTGTTGGAGCTCTGCTCTGCCGCCTCCCTTTTTTTCGGGCTTGACCGGCTTAGTACCGTTAGTAAGTTCGTTGTCGTTCGTGTGCTTTGCGCACAGTGAGAGAATTTTTGAATTTCATGCCCTGCTGTTTCTTCTGCTTCTTCTATTTGTTGTTGCTATTGTTGTTGTTGTTGCTATTCATTTTCATTTTCTTTTCAGTTTATTTGACGCTGACGTCGCTGTCGCTGCTTTTAGCTGCGCTTCCCACTGTTTCCGACAGCGACGCTGGCGTTTCTGCTTGCTACATTTCTATATGTAAATTTCTCCATTACAACAATAAAATGCTGGCGCTGCTTTAGTTACAATTTTAGTTGTTGTTGTTGTTGCTGTTGCTGTTGTCGCTGCTGGCACAATTTCTGTTGTTGTCGCTTTGGTGACGACGGCAACAATAGCAATAGCAACAACAACAATAGTTTGCTGGTGACGTATTTGCATGTCTGCGTTTTGCTGGCTTCCGCATTTGGAGTTCCAATAAACTAACCCTGCCCCCCGCCCCGCCCACACTTCAACCTCTCCCTCTCATGTCATTCTGCTTCTGCTGCTGCTTCTTCCTCTGCTTGTTGTTGCTGTTAGTTGTTAGAAGAAGCAGCATACATATATGTATAAAGTAAAAATGTTTTATATTCATTGCTTTTGCCGGCATGCTGAAGCTTTGGGTCATAGAACTTTTTTCACTGTTTACAAGCGCACACACACACACACACGCACGCACATGTTATTGCTTTGCCTCTCTCTCTCTCTCTCGCTCTCGTTCTGGCAAACGAACTGAGCTTTCGTTGTGAGATTTATGCGTCGTCAGTGTTGTTGTTGTTGTCGTTGTTGCTGCTGTCGCTGCTGCTTCGTGAACTGCATTTTCATGCTCGTTTCTGCAGGCGGCGACGCGCCTGTCTGACAGAGTTGCCACCCCATCCCACATTCAGCCACACCCCCCACTATTATGACTAGGCGGCGCTCCCCACCTCTCCCTGGCTGTCTAGCACCCTTAAATCTCATTTCTATATCGATTTTTCATGTTCATGTTACATTCTCATGCATTTCGCTTCGCTTGGGAGTTTGTTTTTATGTTTTTTTTTTGGGGGGGGGGGTAGAGGGTGGGGCTAACGGGTGGGGTCTGTTTGGAGTTGTGGGGGAGGGGGTTTGGGGTTGCTCGTCCCGGCACAGTTTTCATGTCCTGTTTGGTTTTGTTTGATGTTTTTGTGTTTTAAGGCAAATTCAATTATTGGAAAAAATCATTTCCACACACACACGCGTCACACACACACACACACACATACAGAGGCAATTGTTGTGCCATATTAATTGATCTGTTAAATTCGCAGGCAGTATTTAGCCACGCCCATAGCAAATTAACAATATGCTGAATGCCATGCATTGGCCATGGCTAACAACGCGCAGCAAAAGCAAAAGCATTTATATAACGGGCCAAACCATTTTATATATCAAAGTGTTTAAATAAACAACAACAATAACAACTTGAAGAAGAAGAAGAAATTATAAATAATTATTATAAAATATAATAATAATAAGACCACAAAATTCACTTGAAATGCTGTTTTGAAGAATGCCCCTAAATGTCTTCCGGAATTAATTGTCGTGAAATTTTCGTATTTTTGGAAATTTTGATTTGGAATCAAACAAAACAGAGAAATCGACAAAACAATGAGCATAACAACAACAACAGCAACAACAGCACCAGCAGCAACAACAGCAACAACAAAAAGAGCAGCGGCAAGCAACAACAACAACATAAAAATCACAGCAAACGCAGCAACAAAATCGCAGTGAAAGTGCTAAATCAACAACCACAGCAGCAGCAGCAACAACAACAACAACAGCAGCCCAAAACCTCAAAAAGCAACAGCAACAATAATCTAAAATTGCATGTGCTGCAAAAGGGCTGAAAGTGGAAGCAGAAAGATCAGCAATAAAACTTAAAAATCTTTCAAAAATTGCTAAAAAAAATATAAAATAAAATAAAAAACAACATTTCTATATAAATATATACGCGAACAAGTGTCTTATTAAATAGTTAAATAGTTTACACAACAATAAACAAAAAAAAAAATAATCAGCAAAGCAAGAAGAAGAAGAAGCAGAGCAGCAGCAGCATTATTCAAATAGTTAAAAAATATATATACATAAAAAATAAAAAATAAACAAGTTTTAGTACCTACAGGCCTGAAGACAGAACAGAAGTTAGAACTATATATACACACAAACCATATATATACATACTATATAGTTATATACACCTATATATATATAAACTTTATATAGATTGGCAAGAAGAAGAAGAAGAAGCAGCAGCAGCGCTAATAACACGCCCCCTGCCCCCCCTCCACTGTGATATTAGTAATTTCACACATATAACAAAAAAAACAAATAAAAGAAACTTCAAAGTGCAATAACAAAAAACAAATTTAAATAAATATATTGAATACCCCTAACCCTTGGGCAACCCTACGCCGTAAGAAAATCAAGTGCAGCTATACAATAAAAATCGGAAAAGCGTTTACTTTACCCTAGTTACATAATAATCACAAAAATAATAACAACTGGAAAATTTGCTGCTGGAAATTTGTAACTAAGCGATTACAATTAAGTTGACAACACACACACACACACACACCCGGGCTATGTAGCTGTGTGTGTGTCAGTGTTGTGCTAGTGTGCGTGTGTGTATATTACATATATGCAAGTATATCAAAAATAAAAGAACAACAACTCGAAGAATCATAAGTAAAGTAAAGTAAAAGTTTTGGTGGCAAGCGCTTCGACGTCCCGTTAATTATGTATACGCAACGTATGTTTGACATGTGGAGCAGCGTCACTTCAAAACTGGAAGCACACGCAAATAACTTGGGTCAAAGCAACGTGCAATCGCCAGCGGGACAAAACAACTCAAGCGGTTCAATCAAAGGTAAAGACAACATTCATCGCACATCGATTCAGTATCGAAATATACTCAAGCTACGGTATATCTTAAGTAAGCTCTATATTCAGAGCTATAAGCTGCTTAAAAGCTGATTATTGCTCAATTACTTATATATTAAAATTCGGGCAATATCTGAAAATAAGTTTAAACAATTATTAAAACTTACAAAAAAGTAATTTAAAAAACATTCTCAATATTTTAAATATTTAATGTAGCTTTTGAAAAGTTTTTCAAAGGTGAACACAGGCTTAATCCGTAAGCTACAGCTGTCAGCTTAGGAATTATTCGACACGAAGATGCAAATTTAGACAAGAACTTAGTTAATTCCATACCTGTTAAATAATGATTAGTAATGATAATCATTAGTAATTAGGTTATTTTTGTTTGAAAGTCGAACTTATGATTAAATTACGATTATTATCGGTCTTGCCCAATTATTAAATGATTACGATTACAAAAAAAAATAATCTAAAATTATTACAAATTTTCCAAAAATTATCTTTTCAATGCAATCATATCGGAATATTTCTGATTATTTTTGATTATTTCTGATTATTTATTACTATTTAGTAAAATCGAAATATTTTAAATTTTCACAATCAAAGTAGCCAAAATATGTTAATTAGAAAAAGTCAGAACTAATCCGAAATAATCAGAAAGATCTGTTTTTTTTTATTTTTTCTGATTATTTTTGAATAATTGTAATAATTTTAGATTATTTCTGATTTTTTTGTAATCTTAATCATTATATAATCACAACTTTTCAACAGTGAATTATATAGTCATTACGATTATTTCCAAAAATAATCTAATTGATTAGTAATTCTAATCGATATTTAACAGAAAGCCTATAAAGCATTAATTTTATAGAAATCAAATATTATTCAATAGGAAAATCGAATTCTTCTAGAGAGTCACATATTCATTTACTTAAAAATTTTTAAATGGAATATGAAAGCCGTTTCATTTCCCAGATCCTTAGACGGCCTGTAAATCCCTATTACTATTACCAAATGTTAAGAGTAGATATTACATTATTCATTAAATTTCTGAATTTGGTAACATAAATCGTATGCTTAAAGGCATATCTTCTGATCTAAAAATAACCTGAAAGATCTACATACAAGTTAAAAAGTTAAAACGATATTAAAGTTACACAGTGCCTGCTTTGATATTATGTTAGTTATTTAGTCAGTCAGTCGGTCAGTCTGTTGTTTGGCTAGCTGAATTGGCCTAGAGGGGGAAGTTGGCAGTTGGAAGTTGCCGAAATAAATTAAGCTGCTGCTGCTGCCTCGTCGCTTCGTCGCGTCGTTGGCAGTGAAAGTCACTTGAGACTTGAGTTTCTCAACAGCAAGCGGAATTATTATATTGTAGGGAAATCCATGAAATTCGTAAATGAAGAAAGACGCAACGCAGTAACAATAACAACAACAACAACCACAACAACAAATATATTACGAAACATTATTGCACACACACACACATATATTATCTCTCTTTCTGTCTCTCTCTCTCTCTTTCTTTCACTCTCCTGCTGTCTCTCTTCTGCTTTGTGTTTACATTAACAATTAAACTAATTCGATATGGCAATCAGTTTGCTGACGAGTCACCTCCAATACCAAAGCCATCATGAAAGAGACCCTTTTTTTTCATAGCTGACTCACAGATACATTTCTCCAACTTGTAGATACATTTGCAATAGGTGCAGATAAACACACACACATAGACAAAGCAACTGGCAAATTAAAATTCGCGCGCCAGCAATAAAAAGCAATATTGTAATGCCAACAATTTCTTTTGCCTTTTTATGATTTTTTGGCTACACAATAAAATTTATATAAATATACTTATATGTACAGTATGAATTGGCATTTGTATAGGTGTTTTATATACCCTGTATAAATTATTATAAAGTTGCTTAGTTAATAGTAAACCAATTGAGTCAATTGAGTCTATTATTTATTAAAGCCATAAAATACAATATATTCATCTAGTTTAAAAAATCATAATATTAATAAAAAGAAAATTGAATTCGCAAACATTTTAGCAGGGCAACTCATATCCGAGCTCAATTTATCTATCTTAATCTCATTTATTATGTCTGCGAATTGTGTGTAAAAAAAAAGTTGTTTGCCATTTTCATTTATACGTTTTTTTCTCGCCATTTTTATGCATTTTTATTGTATTTTACACGATGCGTTGGCAATTCAATGTATTTTTGGCTCAATGTTCATAATATAATTAAACATATCACTGCGGACGGCAGTCCGCGCTAGTGACGAAAGCAGCACGAAGGGTGCTAAGATATGTATATTAGAGTGGGTAAATTTTTTCGATTTTAAGCGGTTGTCAAAATCGCAATCTACGACGAATTCTAAGAAGATTTGCCCAAGAAACCATGGGTCTAAAGTCAAAATCGAGCTTCCGATTTTTAACGAGAAATTATGATAATTTTTGACTTTTCATACGATTTCCCACATTTCACGCTAAAAATCGGAAGCTCGATTTTGACTTTAGACCCATGGTTTCTTGGGCAAATCTTCTTAGAATTCGTCGTAGATTACGATTTTGACAACCGCTTAAAATCGAAAAAAATTTATTTTTGCTCCATACAAATTGACCCACTCTAATGTATATACTATGTATGTATAGAGTATATATACCGATTAAAATATATATAAATGAGTATTGAAAATTGTTGCAATTATTGCAACTCAACTATTGCCTCCGTCTTCGGTTTGTCGCCCTTTTCTCGCCTTATCAGAAGCTCGCGTTCTTTGACCTCTCAGGTCAGCGGGGTCAGCGGCCCAAATGAATAATGAGCATTTGTCAGGCCTTTTGGTTTTATGGTTAATGCGTATTTCTGGGCTATCAACGCAGGACGCCCATCATAAATCTTAATCGCCGTCCCTCAATCTCCCTTTCTCCGTGTTTGTGTGTTTGTTTGTTTGTGTGTAAACCTTTCGGTCAAGCAAATGGCCCCCAACAACAACCCCTCATCAACTAGGAATACCCCCAATCCTGGGTTTCTCCTTTGTAAGTCAATCAAAGCGAAAATGTTGCGTGTGCTGAGCCTAAACTTAATATTTAGCATTTACAAGCGATTTACGAGCTGTAAAACCAGCTTGCATTAGAGCACTCATTAATTAGAGCACACATTAATCTCACATTAATATCTAAAGCACCAAAAAGGAATTTATAAACTCAGCAATTAGACGAGCTTCTTGTATAAAATGTACATAAATTAATATAGGTGAGCTAAACTTATAAAACTTATTAAATAAATATATTATTAAAATCACATTAATATTTGAAGCAATAAACTTAACAATTAGGTAATGAAAGCTTTCATTAGAGCACTCACTAATGATCAAATTGAACTGATGAAAATAAATTTAAGCTTATTCTGCTTTTTAAGATCTAATAAAATCAAATTTCATTGTATGTTTTTCATATGTTTAAATTACTTACGAACTGCGTTTTATTTGCATTTTTAGTGCAAATCCATCATTATTTCTTATGCAATCTCTAACGGAGCGATTAAATCTGTTATTTATTATTGTAAATCCCATAAAAGTGTGTTTTTTTTTGTTGAAGAGTGTTTACACTTCGTTAATACGAAATGGTAACTTTGCCCATTTCCCTTTTGTGACTTGTTTTCACTTTGTTTTTCCCCCAAAAAGTCGAACAATTAAAAGCCATCAAAAACGCGGCAACTAAAACTGTTTTTAGCCTGCTGCGTGCGTTGCGTGTGACAAAGGGGGTGAAATGGTAAGGTATTGGGTAGGTAGGTGAAAAGGGCGGTGAACAGGAATGGGAAAAGGGAGGCAATAGCAACAGTAGCTGGGCAGGCCCTAAAAGCGCCCGCAAAATCCCACAAAATATGCATGCAATTTGCCTTTATGACTTCCGCGACAGCAGCAGCAACAACAACAACGGCAACAACAGCAACAACAACAACAACGGCAACAACAGCAACAACAAAAGAAATAAGCGACAACAAAAGTGATGGCAACTGTTGTTTTATTTTCTTTATTGAAATTTTCACTTTGAGTTGTCTTGAGTTTTGCCAAAAAGGCAACAGGCAACTTCTCCCTCCCTCTCTCCCTCCCTCCCCTCTCTCTCTCTCTCTCTCTCTCTCGCTCTTTCCTGCATGTTTCGCACGGCATTTGGCACTCGGTACTTCATAAAAATACAAAAAGCGACGACAATAAAATGTGAAACAGAAAACAGCAAACAGATAGTACGGTACAAAGTGAAAGAAAGCGGCCAAAAAAAAAGCAGCAGCAGCAACAACAACAACTATAGCAAAAACAACTTTACAACAAGAGAAAAATAAAAGAAGCAAAAGATTCGTTGTCGAAAGTGGCTGGCGATCGTATGCTTACACCCCGCCCCCGCCCCTGCCCCCTCTGCCCGCAGCTCCAACCCCCCTCCCTTGGCCCTTGCGGCACAACAGTGCAAGCGAAAACCGTCAAAAATTCAAAGAGAAACACCAAAAATGATATAAAAAAAAAGTAAAGTTGTCGTTCAACGTTGTTGTTGCTGAGTGAAATGCCTGCGTTGCGTTTGCTCTTTTCGTTATTGTTGTTGCTGCTGCTGCTGATTGTGTAGTCTAGGCACACACACACACACACACACACACACGTAAATAGCTTGCAGGTCGTTCCCTAGCCTGCCACCCACCCAGCTGTCCCCCCTTCACCGTAGCCATAAAAACTACACGCGATAGTGCGAACGCCGTTGACGCTCAACGAAAACTATAAAGCAGCGAATTGTTGTTGTATCTCTCTCGCTAGTTCTCTTCACATACAAGTGTGTGTGTGTGTGTGCAGGCAGGCAGGCAAAGCACAATACAACACAATCATCAAGCAGCGTCAACATAGTAAAAGTCTAAAATCGACAAAAAATTTAATTTTCGGCGGTCATTCACCCGAACAGATCCATACGCACTCTCACGCACACACACAATCACACAGACAAGAAAGCACAGACCCTCGCTCTCTTGAGCTCCCACACTCTTTCGCTCTCCCTCGCTCTCTCGCTGCTTGCTTTCGTTCAGTCCGTGGAGAGTGCGTGAGCTGCGTGTGCGTGCGTGCGTGCGTGCGTGTGATTGTCGCTGTTATGCGGGAGCGTTGACGCGTCGACGTCATCGCGACGCATGTTACAACATGCGAGTGCCAAAGGCAGCGGGCAGCAATCGAATTCGCTTTCACACACACAAACAATGCGATGCTTTCTATGGCTTGACGACTCCAACGCCAACGCCAGCGTCGCTGTCGCTACTGGCAGCAGCAGCGGCAGCAGAAGCTCAACTTATATTATTATTTACGCATAAATTCATGGAGAGCGAGTGGCTGAGCATTGCTGAGCGTCCAAGAGCGAGAGTGAGAGAGCGTGAGAGTGGCGTTAGTTTTGTTATTTGTTAGTTTGCTTGCCTCTGTCATAGATACACTGGGACAAACTAATTGAAACTAGAAATTAAAATTAATCAAGCGCTTTAATTAACAAAATATTAAAAACTATAACACAATAGACATATGTACAAATTAATAAAGTTTATATAAAGAGTTTAATAAAAACAAGCAATTCCTTATAATTTTGTCTCAGTGTATTCGGCCCTTTGTTTGTATCCATCATTTGACAATTATTGCGTGAATTTCCATATGTGCTTTTTTTGTATTGTTGTTGCGCTTTTAATTGCTTGACGAAAAAGTCTAGATGCCACTTGAATTTTACTGTTTGCCTTTTTGCCATCATTTGTTGGCCATAAAGCAGCTAATTTGATTTTTATTTACACGCCATATGCATGTTTCAGCAAATGTCTCAAATATTTGGGCAAAGGAGTGTAGGCAAAGAGCGGTGGGGAGGGGAGAGAGGAATTGCTGGACTCGCAGCACTCAAATGGGAATATTCCCATTACTCCGACAGCTGCTTGTAATGTGTTCCTGGTGCCACTGGGAAAACTGGGCAGTTGCCCTGCCCCTTCATCCACTCCCCAACTCTTCCCACCAGTCGCACTCAACAAAAAAAAAATGGGAATTTCTTCATATCATTTTTTGGGGGGAATATGGAAATTCCAAATTGATATATGGCACATGCAAATATTTTCAAAACTTTTGACTTGTTTGCAAACAAATAGAGCAATTTTCGTGTTTTTGTTGTTGTGTTCGGGAAGTTCATTCGCTTTTGTCCCAGAAACAAACTAGAAACCACATTGGTTTTTATTCTTTTTGTTTTTTTTTTGTTTCGATAAATATGGAAATTTTCATTAAGTTTGCGGCCAGACATTACATTAAATGGCAAAATTTGAAACTTTGTTTTATTTTGTATACCCTTTCAATAATAAGAGCTATAAAAATATAATTTTTGTATTAAATTTGTAATTAGTTTGGATAATTCTAAATTTTCTGTTACTTATAGAAACAGAATAATATTTGGATTAGAAACTATATCTTTTAAACGGAATGTCCCAAAAATTGCTGTAGAATTATAATACCCCAAAATACCCTTACTGAATTTTTTGGTTTCTATGTGTAAAGGTCATTGAACCTGTTGAAATATGTTTCTAATGTTTCGTAGCACTTGTCGTAAAGATAAGCCGTAGACATACATATGTAGTTTCTATTTTCTTTTGTATATTTGGTTAAGTACACTCAATACCTACTTATAAGGGTTATCTGACAGCTTGTATTAGTCAGTTATACGATAGAGTCTACAAAGATTATTCAGATTGTTCGCTATGCTATAAATATACATGTTTTGATTAATGATTAAAAAGACAACAACATCATAATGATAATATCATTGAATGTTTCATTGAATTGGCGTCTGTTCGTTTAGTGTTATAGACTTTGTTTAATGATTGTCAATTGCAGTTATCTGCTCGGGCAATTTATAGTCTATAGTCTATGTGTATGGAAAATGTGCAAGTTTATATATTAAATACTTAGTAATGTGAGATAAGCTAACCACAAATGTGTGTCATAAGGCCACAACTGCAATGCTATTACACAGACAAGAAAAAGAATTGAAGTAGTCAATTGATTACAGCATTAGCTTGAGAGTATTTAAAGCTATCAGTCTAATTGTTTACGAATGCGACACAAAGAAGAAATCTATACACAGTTGATTTCTGTTGAGAGGACAAAGTTTTATGAAGACTTCTTGTTAAAACATTTCCGAATTCCGCATAAAGAAGAAAATAAAATACCAACTCTCTTCAGAGAGCGAAATTAATTAAGAGCTTCATCTTTTTAAGAAAGATCTGTCAGTCAGAACGTTTACGAATTACGCATATAGAAAAAAATCAAATGAAGTTATTTAAGAGCTTCAACTCTTTTAAAGAACATCTGTCAAAAATTAAATTTAAAACGATAAAAACAACTCTCTTCTAAAATCTAA
Organism: Drosophila recens; assembly: GCA_037043495.1. Lineage (NCBI taxonomy): Eukaryota > Metazoa > Arthropoda > Insecta > Diptera > Drosophilidae > Drosophila > Drosophila recens. Next base: position 34,536 of record JBAMBJ010002968.1, on the reverse strand, counting down.
ACGTTTACGAAAGCAACACAAAGAAGAAACGACAAAAATTAACATTTCGGAAAAACTTCAGTTGTTCAACTTTAGAGTTATCGTTTGCTTTTGGCTCTTTTAATTATCACGTATTTAACACATTGCCTCCGACAACAAAATTCACAAAATTGCCTAACAAATTTTGGATGAATGCAATGCGAGTGAGAAGAAGAAGAAGAAGAGGAGGCAGAATTGAAATTCATGCATATGCATATGCAATAATATTATTCTAGCAATTATCTGGCCAGACAAAATGCAATGCATCAGTGGCCCCCACGGGGCCGCACATACAAACATTCTCTCATATGAAAATTACGTATAGTGCAACACAGAGTCACCGCACAGAGTGGGGAAGGGGCTTGGGGGAGGGAGAACACAGAGAACCCGCCACAGCCACAGCCACAGAATCGCCACAGCAGCAGCTGCTGCTGCGTATCTTATCTATGCAACTCTCGCATAGTATTTAATGTGCGTGAGTTTGACACACACACGTACACATACAGCTAAAGATACAGAGATACCTATAGATGTGTGTGTGTGTGTATTTGTGTGTATGGGCAGCAAATAAAAGATTGCATGTGCCCCACAATGTAGCTTCGAACAACAAATACCCAGTGGGAAAAGCAGAAAATTCATAAAAGTTCTTAAAGCTGAAAATTCATGACATGCAAACCTTATTAGGAAGTAAGGCTTTTGATCTCAAAAGAACTAAATTGCATATTCTCATCAATAATTATACAAATTTCTGAACACAAGGTTGAGGCATGCTAAAACCCCGCCCCAGAGAGCTACATTTTCCGACAAGGTAATGTTTTTCAACTACAAAAATTTTAGCGAAAGGTTCAAATTGCTTTAAAGAATAAAATTTATAGTTACTAGGTGAAACTTCTTCCCAAAATTGATTGATTGATTTAATTCAGGGTTTGAAAATGCTACGCTAGTAATGAGAGAGCGTAGCAACATTTGTAGCACTACGGAGTAGCTTTTGCGAACCCTGATTTAATTAATAGTCAACCTTTGAAGATGTACAGCCTAAATCACTACATTTTCATGCCTCATTTCACCACTTTGTCAAATAAGACAGAATAAAAGCAAGTTTCATTTCATTTAACATACTGCATGTAAAGCGAAGGCATGAAAAAACTACTCCCTGGAGAACTACATATTCAGGTCTGGCACTTTTAAAGCCAATAGCTAGCTGACTATTAGTAGATAACAACAAAAGAGTTATGTTTTTTTTTACTTTGGGCGCAGTTAAAACTCCCCCTTGATAACGCATACGTGCTGTGGGTCGCAGCATAAATACTCGTACATTTCATGAGGTTCAACTGGGAATTTCGAGTCGCGCCAAATGAATAGACGAATATATATGTATATATTTGTTGGAGCTGCGAGTGTAAAGTGTGTGTGTGTGTTTTGTTGTTGTATGCGCTGCACACACAAAAATGCAACTCGCCGACAAGTTAGAGGCGAACGAGCGCCGCCAACAAATGCGAAAAACTGGGACAAAGTTGAACAGACGAGCCAAGGACGGATATTAGTGCGCACAGTTGCATGATGGAAGCAACGATGGCAACAACAACAACAGCAGCAGCAGCAAAAACAACAGCAACAACGTTGGAAAAAACAAAATGAATGCCTTTTAGTTTTGTGTATTTTATAGACGCTGCTGTTGCTGCTGCTGCGGCTGTTCATGTTGTTGTTGTTGTTGTTCTTACTGTTGTTGTTGTTGTTGTTTGCGGCGACTACTGTACATATATAGCTCTAGTACATAGTTTCTATATACAGTGTATATAGTTTTCGGTCTTTGCGACTCGATTTTTGTGATTACAATTTGCATGCAACGTCAACGACTTTTTTTTTTTCTTATTTTGTTTCTTCTTTTCCCATTTTTTTTTTGCACAGCCAACGGGGCGGATGACAGCAGAATTTTTCGTGTTTTGTTACTGTTGCAGTAGCAACAATTGATGCTGCCGCTAGTTGTGGCATTCATTGTTATAAAATAAATTGAAAAAAAAAAACAAACAGAAAAATACAGAAAAATTGCGCATACGCCGCGTTGTTCCTTCATTCGTTCTGGGCCTGTGCAAAAAACTAACAATTAGGCGCTGGCTCGCTAAAAAAAAACCAGTTTTCCACTGCATGTTGCATTTTCTTTTAAGAATTTTTCGCGCTTTTCGCAAAACAAAAGACAAGACAACGTTGTTTGTTAGTTAGTTAGTCAGTTGCTTTTGGCCAAAGTTCGTGTTCAACTTGAAAACCAAAATGTTGCTGCTGCGTTTTTCGGTTCTAGCAACAACAACACTTAAATACCATAAATAATTGGCTATTTAAGTGTAAATCTTGTTGTCGTTTTGTCGTTGTTATCTGTTGTTGTCAGCTGCTGTGGCAAGTTGCGCAAATGTAATGCTAAAAAAGAGTCAACTTACGTGGCTTTGTGTGTGGCTTTTGAGGTTGTCAAGGTATTTTTATTATTTCGTTGTTTTTGAGTTGAGTTTCATTTATGTCGACGCTGTTGCATTTGAAGCCGTGCATAAATAATGCATGGGCCTACTTTTTATGGGGTGGAAACATGCCTCCACTACACACACACACACACACAAACACACACACACAAACTCACACTCAAATGTACCTTCTGCTGCACTTTGTACTTTATGCTCTGTTCCATTGTTTTGCGGCTTTGTTTAGTTTGCTTTGCATTAGAATAGCAATAGCTATAAGGTTTTTCAGAGGTCTTTCGTAACATGTACTCAACGTATTCTACGTATTTTCTATGATGTCATTTGCACAACGCTCAAAAATTCTAAAGAATTTCCAGTTTGGGCAAATTTTCAATAATTTATCAAATATTTTGTAATGCCTGAAATAAAATATATTTACAGCAAAAGTAATAAAAGATGAAAAGCGGCAGCTGGAACTAAATATAATAAAATTTAGTGGACTTTAATATAATATTTGATAGTTTTGGCAGAAGCTGACAAAGTAGAGAAGAGTTCAGGGAAAAACTCCAACAAAATGCAATTAAATTGAATAGATATAATATTAATCAAAAATAATAAATTTCTCTAATAAAATCGATAAAAGCAAGCAAGATTTATCCATGCACATTGATGTTATTAATTAGCCTATTAAGCAGTTTAAACTAATTTTTAATGATATATAAATGATAACTATACGAAATTCAATGAGACAGCACAAAGCCACAAAGAAGCAGGAAACATATGAATTGGCAAATTGAAATGCTTTGATGAAAGGCATTTAATGTATACAAAGAAAGCGGCTTCAACTTTCAGTTTGTTAACTGTTTATTATTCACAATTTAATGAATATTTATTATGCTCCTCCCACATGCCATTTAAAGCCTGGACAAAACGAAGAAGAAAGAAGCTAAAACTTCGATTTGTATGCATAAAATTTGTACAGAGAAATTTCACACACATGAATCATGTGACAAAAATGTATCTTAACTTAATCGAACACACACACACTCACAGACAGACACACTTACATTCGTATCAATTGCACAGTTTTCATTGTCACGTGCGGCGTATACGTGATTTTTCGTTGGAGAACAGTATATAACGCATACGTCATGTGTACACTCATCTTAAAAGTAAAAAAAAATCTTAAATTATGCATTTGCAAATGCAACTAATCCAGTTAGTAAAAAACAGCTTAATACTTAACTTGGCTTATAACAAAAAAACTTCAAAAATGAAATGAAATTACATCATTTGTGTGAAATTTGTGTTTTTGCTTCGTTTTCATTTGGCTGCGAAATTTCGTGGGTCAATTAACTTTTGGGCAAAAAGAACATACATATTTTGGTTGTTGTTGTTGTTGTTGTTGTTGCTGTTGCGTATGAGCCAGATCTTTGTTGGCAACAAAAGCAAACGCCAAAAGCACGCACACTGAGAGACAGAGAGGGAGTGAGAGAGAGAACGGGAGATGGAGATGGCAGCAGAGTTCTGGTGTGCGAAATGTAAACATTACAAAAAATGCCTGCGTTGGTCATCAACTGCCAAAAAAAAAGCAGAAGCAGAATAAGAAAAAAAGGCCATTGACTGCAAAAGCACCGTTAAGCCTGTGACTTTGGCATAACTGCGCGTAAATTAAAATTATATTATTATAATGATTCTGCTGATTATTATTACTGTATTAAAAGAATGAGTAGCGGGCAGCGGGAAGCGTGAATGAATTTGTTGCTCTTTGCTAATTCTAACGGCGTCTTCCTCAAACACACGTACACACGAACACACTCACACACACACACAAAAGCATATGCAAATGCGTGTGTGAGCAAAAAGAAAGCGCCAACATTACGTAGCCATGCCAACAACATGCTAATGCCGCTGCCTCTGCCTCTGTCGCTGTTGCTGCCTCTGCCTCTGCCTCAGTCGCTCTCTAACGGCATTTTTATATGTATTTCTTTCCGTCAGCCGGCTTACCTACACCCTTCCCTTTTCACTTGTGAAAGCTGCTATGAAACGAGTTTTATTTATTTATTTTTTTTTTTGACGTGTGCACGTTAACTTGGGCGCAAAGAACCAAGCACACACACACGCACACACACACACACAGTTAGACAAAGTGAGAGAGCGTGGGCAAGTTTAAGCCTAACGCGCTCGCTTGCACTCTCTCATTCGCTCTCTTTGGCACACAAAGAGCGCGCGCTTTTCTAGTTGAAGCAAAGAGCAACTATACAAAAGCTGTCTGTCTGCCTGCCCATATAGGTGTTAATATCTGTGTGTGTGTTGTAAAGTTGTGAGTTGGCGCTGTTTTATTATTATTATGAGCTCACGCTCTCGCTCTCACAGCAGCAGTTCAGGCTGTCAGGCAGGCGGTGCATTGACCCCACAGCTCGCTGACCCACTTACGAAGCTGCTTTTGCGAATGCGAATGCGAATGTGTTGCGCTCGTGCCATGGACCCGAACGTGTATTTGCTTCGTGACAACTTGTGCAATAGCTGGCAATAATAACAACAACAAGCAACAGCAGCAGCAGCGCAGCGACTGCGACTTCATTTGACGCTGGCTCTCCCGTCTCGCTGCCTCTATCGCTGCCTTTGACTCTGACTCTGCCTCTGCCTCTGCCGCTGTCTCTGCTCTGTGGTCTGTCTCGCTAGCTTTAAAACTGACTGATATTATGTGTGCGCTTGTTTTTGTTATTATTACTATTATTATTGTTTTATTTGATGGCGCGCTCATTGCAGTCGAAAAGTTCAAATCATATGAAGTTCTCCTTTATATTTGTTTTTTATTTATTTATTTATTTATATTTTTTTTATCTCTTTTGCATGCGCACTTTTCGCACATGTCGCTGCATATTAATTTTCGTTGATTTTTTATTTATTTTTTGTGCCTGCATTTGCAATAAAAAAGAACATATTTATTTTGACTTCTGGTTATTGCTCCACCCAGCGGGTAACGGCAAGAAAAGCAGGCGAAAGAGACGAAGCAGATGAAGAAGAGGAGGCAGAGAACGGCACAAATCCCGCAGGCATGCAAAATAAATTGCATATGCACAAATATTTTCGCATTTTCTTTCTTTCTCTGCTTCTATGTATGTATATGTGTGTGTGTGTGCTTTTTTTGTGGCCCATTCAGAATTTTATTTTATTGTGCATTTTTGCACAGCGTTTAAATTATCGTTTTGTGCTGCAGCCTGTGGAAAACTCGTTGGCGAATTGCGGTTTGCACTTGCGGCATTTTTTTTTTTTATTTTTTTTTTATTTTTCTTAAAGCAACTGCAGCAGTTAATTAACTGTTACTTGTTTTGCTGGCTGCGCATATGGTGCGTATGCGTGTTTTTTTTCTTGTTTCGTTAATGCGTTAATTTCATTGTGGAAATTGAATTCAATTTTCAATGGCCAATTTGTTATTTAATGCAATTGGAATTTGATATAATACAGTTCAACTTTCATAGCTCGAACTTCTATAACTCGCACTTCTATAACTCGAATTTCTCTCTAACTCGAGCTTAATGAGTGGAAGTAAAATTAATAAACTTAAGAAAAGAACTCTTTATAAGTTCGACTGTATTTGCAAGCATAGAAAAATATTTAAAGTTGTATTAAATGTCTCTAAAATTTAATTGAAAGACACTGAAAAAATATTTGTTTAAAGTTAAAACGTAATCTTATTTTAACTAAACAATATCTTCATTGTAAGAGTTTCATCTCAAGTGTACAAACTGATATTTTGTAGGGGATTTTTTTAACAGATTTATTTTTTTTCATTTTTATCAGTAAATGATACCAATGAAAGTACAAATAAAGAATTTATATAAATTTATATCCATATTATCCTTAATATTATTAATATTGTATTATAACAATAATATTAATTTTTTGCATTAAAACTTAAGGCTTTTCTAAGGTATTGCTTTAATTTAATAATGTGCACATATTTAGATATTATAACATATGTACTTATGTATGTATATATAGGCGTATGTGCCTACATACAGTTACTTCACGATGACAAATAATTTTTGGCAAATATTTGTCACACATTTTGGAAAGTATGTCATTCAGTTATTTGCTTTTGATTGTGCTTAAGTAAATACAATTCTACAAGACAATAACGAATGTACTCATATTCATATTCATATTCAAACTCGTACTCAAACTCACACTCATACAGCTGCTTATATTTACAATTATTCAGCAAATATTTGGCAACATTATTGCATACATAAATTATGTATTTATGAATCTTTGTATACACGAATTTCATGGCATAAACGTCTTTTGTTCGTTTGAAGTTCTATCGAAGCTTTTAACTGTTTACAACAAGCTCTCAGTAATATAAACAGCAAAAAATAAAAAATAAAACCTTATGCGTTCGCATAACGGTAAAGTTGTCAGCTTGTACTTGTCTATACTTGTCGTTCCTCTTATCCGTCTTCAAAAAGAACGCACGTACATATATACATATGTACATATGTACATTTACAGCTAAAGCTAAGCCGATAAAGATAAAGATTTACCGACATATGTATAAGTACATGTGTGTGTGCTCGTTTACTTTTTTGGTTAAATTCTCGCGTACTGTTATGTCTGAGAACGTTGCAAGTTTAAAGCGCTTTAAGCGATGCCCAAACAACAACAGTCGCCCGAATAAGTCAGCGAACACCCAAAACACCCACCCAAACACACACCACACACCGCATCCCACCCCCTCGCCGACAGCCCGCTGGTGACGACACACATTTCAAAATAAATAACAAAAAAAAAAAAAGAAAATGAAACGAAATACTGTCTGTTGCACTGAGAGTCGTCGCATTGCGTTGCGTTTCGTTGCGCTCTTCAGCTGCGATTGCATTGGCGCTGTGTTTTGAAGAGAGAGAGAGCGGCAGTAAGAGCGTGACAACGCATGCGCTTAAGAGCGTGCGCTTAAGAATAAAGAGCGCTCGCTATGAACTTTCTTTTGAATATGTTTTTGTCTTTTCATTCGCATCGCGCACTCACGAGAATGGAGAATGAGAATAAGCGTGTATGAGTGTGTGTGTGTGTGTGTTTGTTGTATGATTTGTATTATGGTGTGTGATACTGCCGTGTTGGAAAAGTTCATTGACACTTGAAAAACATTTCAGTCAGTCACTCACACACACTCACACTCACACACACACTCAGTCACAGACAGACGTCTCTTACTCATTCGCTCTGACGCTCATCAACTGTCACACATTTCTCCCAAATGCAGCAAAAGCAGCGGCAGCAACAACAAAGCGACTTGGCACATTTTTCAACTGCAACGGAGGCTGTCTGCTGTGCTGCTGCTGCTGCTGCTCTGCCTCCGCCGCTGTTGCTGTCGCTGTTGGCTGCGTCTGTGTTTGTCTGCTTTCGGTTCAGCGCGCATCTTTCATCCTCGTGGGTAAATACGCAAAGCGTTGGATTACACAATACGCTCAGTACGAGAGCAGCGCAAATGAATGCGGATTCAGCTGTTGCGGCAGCGCGAACAGGAGCGGAGTGCGAGTGGCGGGTTGCGGGTTGCGGCGAGTTTGTAATCAACTGTGGCCCAGTCTTCCACATCAAAAGCGCTGCCTAGAACCAGTTCTTCTGCTGCTGCAAGTGCGCGTGTGCGTTGGCATGTGTGTGTCTGTGTGTATGCTGCAGTTGATCATCAGTTGTTGTTGCTTTCGCTGTTGTTGTTGTGGTATGCATCTGCTGCTCTCTTTTTGAAATTACATCATCGTTGAAAAGGATTGTTGCTTGCTGCGAGGGAATCCCAACAGCTGTCGCTCACACACACACACACACACTCACTCCCCCATACATCCGTACATATTCACAGCAATTTAGTTGAATTGAAGCTGGCGCTGCAGCAGCTTCTCAGTCCCATTGTCTAGGCAAACAAGTGGCTTAAGGTACTTTACTCTTTTTATGCCGCGCTACACTGAGCGAAAATTAATTTTAAGTGTAAAACCACTTTAAATTGAAATTAAGAAAATATCAAAATATTTGAAACAATAGTAACAGTTGAGATTGTGTAAAGACAAATAAATTAAATTGTGCAAAATTTAAGCTTACTTATAAATTGATTATAATAATAAAACAATTTATTTTAAATATCTATGTATGAAATTTTTATAACAATTTATGAAATCAATATACCCTTTAAAAATATCAATTCATAACTTCAAATGTCTAATTATGCTCAGATGTCTTTCACTTAATTTTTCTCAGTGTACGCTTACTTATTGCGTAATAAGTACTTGGTTCTTAGACGATTATCGTATTGTTAAGCGATGACAATGGCCAACCTACTAAAACCCAAGTAATAATCCTAATGGCGCATTGTAGCAAATTGTCTGCCAAAAGAACTTCAATTTGCATTACTTTTGCAATGGGGGCCAAGAGGCCAAACGGTTACCGGTTAATGGTCTTTGTATAATTCGTGGTGCAGACAGTTAGCCCCTTCATTTTGTTAGTGGAGCAGCCGGAACAAAGTATTACCGGAACTACTTGGCAACAATGCAAATAGGCCTTCTGAATGTAACTCACTTAACAATTGTTCTTTTTTTTTTACGGGAATGATATAGTTATTAGTAGATACTGTTTCAAATTAAGTGTTTAGTTAAGGTAGCAAATTACAAAAGAAGGATAATATGTGAGTAATATCAAAGAAAAAGAATTTAAAGATTCAGTCTAAGATATAAGATGTGAAAGAATATTTAAAAGGAAAAAAAAAATATAAAATTTAGAATAATATTGGAGATTATAATAAGGAATATGATGAATCTGAGGTAATAAAAAAATTAAAAACTATACAAGGCATTAAATTAAATATAAATCTAAATTAAATATAGATCAAGTGCATCAAATTCCTTTGTAGATCTTTAACATGAGTAAAATCATGATTACACTTAAAAAATTTATTACCACTGCCCGAATTCTAAGCTCCATAACATTTTGTTGGTAACCTGACAGATTTCGGGATCATGTTGGCAATAGACTTTAGTCCTTATTCCGTCCTTATCGATAATGCCAACGCGCACCACGCCCCCAGAGCTGCAGTCCTGGCCAATGGCGGTTTTGACGGCTTTTATGGCCAGTGCCACAACCTCATCCAATGGCATGCCTGGATAATATTGGGATGTGACAAGTCCCTGGATAAAAGTTGATCCCGAGCCGGCAACTGCGTATGGTTCGCGTACCAAAAATCCACTAACCGGTACGCTATAAACCTGACCGCCCTCTTTCTGATCCCAACCAGCCACAATGACGCTAGTGATTCTCGAATTGCGATTGCTATAGATTTGATTGCGGAATGTCACAGCCGCATCGCGGACCAACATTGGCTCGCCCATAACAATCTCGAAGTGGTTCAACAAGGAGGAAACTTCCCTGGCCAGGGCCTGTGTCTGAGCTGCCGAACCGCTCCGACAGCAATAGATCTTATCCGTGATGTATGTCAGCTTGTCCGCCAGTCGATTCGATACATAATTCTGGCAGCTTGTCCTCGAATCGGCGGCAATCACAACTCCGCCATCATATTCAATGGCTATAATTGTGGTCTAAGAATCGGAGAGTTTTCACGGGATTCCATCTTAATTTTGATATGCTTAACTTACCCCGGAGCTTATGCCATCGCCTTTATACTCATGTTCCATTATAAACGCAATATAAACTTTAATTACGATGTTAAAAATATTAATAAAAAAGATAAAAAAAAACCAAAAGTTTGTATTTTATTATAAAAGTAAGACTACAATTTCCTAGCTATCTTAGAGCAGTGTGTATTATTTTTAAAAATTAAAGCTTAAACACAGGGATTTAAACCCTAACCGAAACCGTAACCTTTAACCGGTAAAAACCTGTTGCAATTTAAAACCGCAACTGAAACCGTAACCGAAAAATAAAATTTTCAATTGACCGGAACCTTAAAACCGAAACTCTGTAAGCCGAAATAACCGTTTATTAGCCGTTTCATTTATAAGGATTAATTAATTTTCATACATCAAAAAAATGATTATTTTTTAATTTTTAATTTTGGTTTCTGAATTTAATTTCCTAATGTTTAATTTGAATTTGTATTTGTGATATTCATGATTTTTTTTTTCAAGGCACGGAATAAGCGCAAATAAAATAAATTTGTTAACTGAAATATTGAAATTGTTAAAATGTAACTGAACTACATCAAACTGAAGAATATGTGAAATTAAACATTAAGAAAGTAATGGCTTTTTATTATTATTATTATTAGTATTATTAATATAATTATATTTTGGCAAAGACTTTTTTTTGTGAACCGAAAACATACCGGTATTTTAAAACCGAAACATACAAAAACCGGTTCACCATTACGAAACCTTTATTTAAAGATTTTACGTAACCGATAACCGAAAACCTAAATACGAACATAACCGAAATCGTAACTAAAACTTATATTAATTTTGGTTTTCATCCCTGCTTAAACACTATTTTAATAATACAAACCATTAAATGATCTTCCACCTCTTATGGCTTAAGAAAATAATAATTTTTCGCCTTTCAATGGAAAAAATTAAAAAAAAACCTATTTCAATAAAATATCAGTTTCTAATACATTTTTTTAATTGTTTCTTTGCAGCTCAAATTGAAATAATTCCATGCAAAGTCTGTGGCGATAAATCATCGGGCGTGCATTACGGCGTCATCACCTGCGAGGGCTGCAAGGGATTCTTCCGGCGATCGCAGAGCTCCGTTGTGAACTATCAGTGTCCCCGCAACAAGCAATGTGTGGTGGATCGGGTTAATCGGAATCGCTGTCAATACTGTAGACTGCAAAAGTGCCTAAAACTGGGAATGAGTCGTGATGGTATGATGCAGGCAGCCACACAAAGCACAAAAGATACAAAATGTATCTGCCAGATACATTTGCAATAATCATTGATATTTGTCTTATTTTTTGCAGCTGTAAAATTCGGCAGAATGTCCAAAAAGCAGCGTGAGAAAGTTGAGGATGAGGTGCGTTTCCATCGCGCCCAAATGCGTGCTCAGAGCGATGCAGCCCCGGATAGCTCCGTGTACGACACACAGACGCCCTCTAGCAGCGATCAGCTGCAGCACAACAACTACAACAGGTGCAGTATCTCGCAATAAATATAAAAAATGACAATTATGGTACAATATCCTAACCCATATTTATGGCATCTTCTTCTTCTTGGTTGCAACTCTTTCACAGCTACAGCGGCGGCTACTCCAACAATGAGGTCGGCTATGGCAGTCCCTATGGATACTCGGCATCGGTGACGCCACAGCAGACCATGCAATATGATATCTCGGCCGATTACGTGGACAGCACCACATACGAGCCGCGCAGTACAATGATCGACCCCGAATTTATTAGTCATGGTATAATTTTAGTTTGATTAAAGTTGCATTTACAGATTATGTAATTATTTGAAACTCTTTCAGCGGACGGCGATATCAATGATGTGCTGATCAAAACTCTGGCGGAGGCGCATGCAAACACAAATACCAAACTGGAATCTGTGCATGACATGTTCCGAAAGCAACAGGTGATTAAAACACAATTGTGATAGAAACAGATCTATGTTTGAAACTCCAATTTTGAGTTCAAAAATATAAATTAAAATTTTTTGAAAACCACAAGTGCAAAACAAAATGCCATTTTGACAAAAATAAAATTATTTGAACAATATTTATCAAATAATATTCATCTTGAAATTCTGTTGAGTTTTAACAAAGGTATAAATGTAAAAAAGTTCTAAAACTTTACAAGTCAAAAAGTCTTTTATTTTGGCATCTCAGATTTATATTAATGTGTTGCTTAAACTTAATATGACATAAGAAGTTAATTTTAAATTAAAACATGAGATACAAAATTTTTGAAAATCACAAGGGTGGACCCTTTGCATTTAAATCGCACTCTGGCGAAAATAAAAATACTTTAACGAAACTAATTAAATTTTTTACGTAGAATGAATTTAGTGGATAAACCATGACCATTTCGTTTGAAAATCTGTTCAGTTTTGGCAAAGTTATGAAAGTTTGAAGCAACCTTTCAAGTCAACAATTTTGTGATTACGAATGATTTTTTTACAAAATAATTAAACGTCTCAGATTAAAGATTTGTTTTAAACTAATAATGACATTTGAAATTGTTTAAAAATGAAAACATAAGATTTTAAACTTTCAATTTGTGAAAAAAGCAAAAAAAATTTTGCAGTTGGTCTGTTTTTTTAGAGACTTCCCAAGACATAGTTTACTAAAAACTACTTTCTTTCTATTTTCTCGCTCTAGGATCTATCACGCATACTCTATTATAAAAATCTGGGCCAAGAGGATCTCTGGCTGGACTGCGCCGAGAAGCTGACACAAATGATACAGAATATTATCGAATTTGCAAAGCTAATACCGGGCTTTATGCGACTCAGTCAGGATGATCAGGTAAATCTTTTATATATATTAAATTACATATATTATTTAATTAATTAAAATTTCGAAATTTATTTAGATATTGCTGCTGAAGACGGGCTCATTTGAGCTGGCGATTGTTCGCATGTCCAGATTGCTCGATCTCTCACAGAATGCTGTGCTGTACGGCGATGTGATGCTGCCACAGGAGGCATTCTACACATCCGATTCGGATGAGATGCGTCTGGTGTCGCGCATTTTCCAAACGGCTAAATCGATAGCCGAACTCAAACTGACTGAAACCGAACTGGCGCTATATCAGAGCTTAGTATTGCTCTGGCCAGGTAAAATATACATTAATTTGTTATTTTTTTGAAGAGATATATGTATTCATAATCTAATCTTTTATATATAGAACGTAATGGAGTGCGCGGCAATACGGAAATACAGAGGCTTTTCAATCTGAGCATGAATGCAATACGGCAGGAGCTGGAAACGAATCATGCGCCGCTCAAGGGCGATGTAACCGTGCTGGACACGCTCCTCAATAACATACCCAATTTCCGGTTAGATCTTAGATATATCTTTATCTAACCAAAAACACATTTTAATTATCTTCATTTACATACTTACTTTCAGCGATATTTCGATTTTGCATATGGAAGCGCTGAGCAAATTTAAGCAACAACATCCGAATGTTGTATTCCCAGCGCTGTATAAGGAGCTATTCTCAATAGATTCACAGCAGGATCTAACATAACCAGAGCCGATCTTTATGGATACATCCGCCGGCTCTGTGGCCGATGTTGCTGCCGGTTGTCCACTGCAAATACTTGCAACTGCAACGGCAACGGCAACACCAACGGCAACGGCAACGGCAACATCACCCGAGCAGCAACTGCAGCTGGAGGACTGAGGCGGCAAACAACAATAACAACAAACAACAACAAAACAAAAAACAAAAACAACAACTTTATCATCATTTAAGCTAGCATACAACCAAGGATGTGATCCTGGCCGAGGACTCACTTAAAAGCTACAAACAAAAACAAAAGAAAAAACAAAACAAAAGCAAAAATATTTCAAAAATATTATATATACTTTTTTCTAGACAAGAAGAAAAACAAAAACGAAATAAAAACACAGGCTAATTAAATGGAAAAAAGGAAATAAAATTAAATAAATTATAAAATGTAACTCAGTTAATCTTTCGCTTCATAGACAAGAAGAACATACAAAACAAAAGTCAAAATGCATTTTAGCAAAAAACCGAAAATACTACAAGTTAAAAAGAACATAAAGCAAACGCAAATAGTTTTCAGTTATACAACACAGCTAAAATAAAAAATAAGTAAACGAAAACATAGCCACGCCCCCAGCCCTCTAGCCAAGTACTTAATAAACAAGAATTTCAAATATTTCTTTAAAAAAATAAAAAAACACTTTTAGAATGTTGCGTTTTTAACTGAGCTCAGCTTGATTTTCCTCCTACCTACCTACCTACCTACCTCCCCCCTCGATTCCCCGCCCCTGAAACACCGTTAACCCTCTAGGTTGTCTCTGCCTTTTGTTGTAAACTAAACATGTGTATTATATATACAATATATATATATATTACTATACATTAATAATATATATAATAATCATTTATATATTATCATTTTTATACATAATGAAAAACAATTTTGTAAACAAAAAGAAAACAAGAAAAGCAAAAAACAAAATCGAATATCTCGGAAAAATGTGTTCTTATATAATTATGATTAATGTTTAATGTTTAAATAATTACAATTACATTTACGTTTAACATTTAAAGCAAAAACAAGAAAAAGTTTAAACACATTTAGGAGAAAACAAAAACAAAACCATTTTCATTTCGTTTAACTATTTTTTAGCATTTTCCCCAAAAAATTCCGGTTCCAAGGTTTATTAGATTTAAATGAAAACAATTAAAATAAAATAAAATAAAATAATTAAATAAAAGCATTAACAGACTTTAATAGTTTAGCTAACCCAACAACAAACAAGAACAGAAAAACTTTTGATATACAATACAATAAAAAAGATACATAAACAAATTGTACTAAATGATAAAGTTACACAATGAGCAAGAGAAATGGATAAAGTAAAAAAAAAGGAAAATTATATCGTAATTATCAAGTTACAAGTTTATTGTTTTAAGCGAAACTTATAAGAAATAAAAACAAAACAAAACAAAAACTTAAAAGTGAAATATATAAGCAAGAAAAAAAAGAATATTAAAACAAACAAACAGACTGATGGACCGCACGCCACAACAAACCCGGACAGCCCCCTTACCACCCCCAGCCCACCCCTCTTTGAAGCCTTATTCCCTCCCTGCCCTTATCTCCCCCTTTTTTGCCACGTCCCTGAAATACATTTAAAGACAAGGTTATTAAACAAATTGGATGTCATATAATTCTTTTGTTACTTGATTTTTTTATATTCAAATAAAATGACTGACTACACAAAGACGTTACACACACACAAACACACTCTCATATATACACACACACACACATACACATACATTTAAATTAGTTAAACTAGCGTTAAAGCAACAACAAGCACAACACTTCGTTTAGTAGGTGATAATTGGTGTGTCTTAAATGCCCCTCCTCCCTACTCCCTCCCCCGCCCAAGCCATCTCTTCATACCACATACATCCACCATTTTTACTAGATTGCAATTAGCCAAGTTAATTTGTTGGCGCAACTTCCCAACTCCTCCTTTCCCAACAGGCAGGCATATTATTAAATAAACTAATTTAATATATAATTAAACAAATTATTACAAATGTATGCATACAAAAGTAACAACAACAACAACAGCAACAACAATAAATTACCAATTGCAATTCCACTAAAGGGTTTTTTGTTATAAACTTTTGAAATCTTTCGTTGGGCCCAAAACATTTTACAGCATAAAACATAAATTTACGTTCGACATTTTTGGCCTTAAAACAAAAGTAAAAAAAGTAAAAGAATAAATTTAAAATTAAAAGTAAATACTTTATATATATACAACACACATATATACATGCATATATACACATATGTATATATTAAATTATATATATAGCGAATAAATGAATTAGTTCTAATTTATACAAAGCAAGGGAGCAGCTTTCAAATAGTAAGGAAATCAATGAAAATGCAGTGGAAAATGGATAACAAAATGAAATGATAAAAGTTAAAGAAATACAGCAAATTATACAGTGCAGTTGAGTTGAGTAAATTAACAAAACAAAACACAAAGAAAAGTATCTATATATAATATATATACAAGAAATAAATATATATATTGTTAAATTTTTATGCTAAGTTTTTAGTGCAAAGAAAAGAAAAGAAATGGTTAAATTTTTAATAATAAAATAAAACAAACAAAAATACAACAAACACAAGTAAATCTAAATTTAAATTTAGCATATGAGTTATGTTACAATATTTACAACAGCAACAACCAACTCCCTCTATAAACAAATACACACACACACACAAAAATGACTTTAAATAAAAAGTAAAAAAGAAACAAAATCTGAAATTAATTATATACAGAAAAAAACAAAACTTATATAAATGAAAAGCAGCTGAAAAAGAATTCATTCATTCATGATATATGATTAAGGGTAGCCGTAGTACGACTGTTGCACATTGCAAACACACACACATCCAACACACACACATACAACACACACACACACTCAACACTTAGACACATGCAAATTTATGGCTGCATCTGACAGTTACAAATGATGCGAGTTAAATTTTCATTTCATGTTTCGCTCTCGTTTTTTGGCACACACAAAAATGGTACAGTGTGCACTGCCGAGCAGCGATAGCAGCTGTCAATTTAGGCAGTTCACTCTGTAACTTTGCATGTATCAGAGCAGCAAAATATCCTTTTGACACAACTTGTCTGCACCACGCGGCGTATGCGCAATATTTCTCCCGTATTTTGTTCGCTTTTTGTTTTGTTTGCTTTGCGCCGCATTTTACTAGATTTTTATTTTTTTTCTTTATTTTTTTTGCATGTTCTACACGCTTTGTATTCTTTTCTCTATTATGGCTTTGTTATTTTTTTTGGTTTTATTTTAATGGTTTTTTAAATGCTTTTAGATTCAAACATAAATAAAAAAAAAACAAGAGAAAAACACAGCACATAAATACAACATAATATTTATGGCGCAGTTGTAAACAATTTTCCTTTATAAAAGAAAATGCGAAAAATAGTTGCGATTGTTGCAAGAAGAAGGAAAAAGGGAAAGAAAATACCTGCCCAAAAAAGCAAAGAAAACAAAATGAAAAACAAAACCAAAAAACTCAACAAAAATAAAACGCAGCAGAATGAAAGCAAAGCAGATCAACAATAAAAGAAAAATTAAAGAGATGAAGCAAATGAAAATAAAGATAAAGAAGAAGCAAACGTATATAGTATACATAAGAGTATATATACAATGCATATAGATCGTTTTTTATATGCTTAGTTTAACTAGATGAATTCGTTTTTTATATATTTGTAAATTGTTTTCTAGGTAAATCGAATTATATATATATATAAACTGTATCTCTATATATACTATATATATATATATAGCAAAATCCAACAACAAAGATACAAACAAACATATATATATATATATATATATACACACACATATATATTATGTCATACTGCATTATTATTATTATTATTATGATTATTACGATTATGATTAAAACAAAACATAAAAAAAAACCAATCACAACACAAAAAGAACAATTCGCAGAAAGTTTGTACAAAACTTTCAACTAAAAAAAAGAAAAACAAAATGAGAAACAAACTAAATAATTCAATTCATTCTTAACAATAAAGTGTAATCTGAATTATACAAAAAAAAGAAAAACAAACAATGAAACGATTGAAATATCTCTCTCAGTCTCTTTTTCAATTATGCAGTTTATCCAGATGGGCGGATGAGTGGAAAGGGGATATATTTATTCTCTTTGTCTTTGTTGTTTCACATTTTCAATTATCAACTAAGTACTTAATGGCATTTTCAATTTGTTTGCTGACTGCTGGCAGTGAACTCCACAATAACAAATGACAACGGCATTGTTCATAATCGTCTCTCGGGTCTTAAATAGGTAAATTAACGAAAGGCCGTATTAAATGCAACCTGATTGACTGATTGATTGACTGACAATGACCAGCAAATACCAGGAAATGAAAAGATTCGTTTAACAGCATAAAATATTTATTTAAAGACATCTTTTTTGACAACTGGTTAAATGAAGGTAAATTTATATTGTACTGCAATTTCTTTTTGTTATATTAGTATTTTATATTTTCAATCTCTAAACTTAATGTTAATCTGGATAGTTTTAATAATTGTGAATCTAATTTAGAAAAAACTTTAATTCAGCTCGATATTAGCTCAAGTTCATTAAAAAAAAAATGTGCTTAAAGCTTTCAGGTGCTTTAAAAGCTGATGGGTATTATTTGTATATTTTATTTTGAAAAGCTCCAGCCCAACATTAGCTCAAGCTAATTTTGAATAGTGAGCTTTTAGCTTCAATGTGCTTTAAAAGCTGCTGGTGGACTCAAATTATTTTTAAATATTAAGTTAATATTTCAAAATTTTACTTTCGGCTTTAATCAAAGCTTTAAAAGCAACTTTCATCAAGACAAACAAGTACTTCTTTTTTGTTCTAGCTTAACGGCTGCATGGATGTGTTGCATGCCCCAGTTAAGTGCCCCACAAAAAAACAAAAGGAAAGAAGATAAAATAAAAAACAAAACGGAAAACTTAAGCGAAAGTAAAGTTTTGTTTTGCGTTGAGGTTTAAAGGTAAACATTATCGCATAAGACTATGACTCAGTGACTTCATCAAATGACCTTGCAACATACACAAATACACAGATACCAACATACCACAAATGGTCATAAGCAACAACCGGAGACTGGCCATAAATCTAAGTGGCATTGAGTTCATTTGTGGCCCAGTGCCGAGTGCCGAGCATTGAGCATTGGTGTTTATTTCAGACACACACAAAAATAAGTTTAGTCTCAGTTTGCCACAACTTGGATTTTGCAGGTGTTAAAGGGGAAGTGAAGGGGCAGCATAGGATTTTGTGCTCAGTGTGCAGTACGTTTTATGGCCAAGAGAGCTTTGAATTTATGGCCATCAAGGCAAGTGCCTGGCCTGGCCTGGCTGCTGCTCTAGTGTTGTGGCAACAGCCAAAAGTTTGCTGAACTTGCCAAATGTCTTGCCACTCAGCAGATAAAAAAAACCAGTTGCCCGCTTAGCCGTTGGCCTTGTCAGCAATGGAGTCAACAAATAAAGGGAGTTGGGGGCTCAAATGTGCGTCTTATTGGCCACATTTGTGCAGGACATGATTGCCTCTTTAGCACGTCGATAAATTACTAAAACCAAAAATTAAACAACAAACAAAATGACAGCTTTATTGACTCACAATTGAATCAACGTATGCAAAATGCATAATATATAAATGTACAACCAACTTGTGAACCATGCAACATTTGCTGCCGTTTGCTGTTGCAACTTTAACGTGCTTCCGTCAATTTGAATTTACGAGCCAAACGGGAAAATTGTGTCACAAACAAGAGCCACAGCAAACAATGCACCCGGCTCACATACGGATTCGGATTCGATACGCAGCAGCTGCGGCTGTGGCAGCCTCTGTGGCAGGGGCAGCTATTGAATGTTGCATGCCACACGACGACGGCTACAACGACGACGACGACCGACATAGTTAAGTGAAAATTTATTTGTAAAGGAAATGAAGACAACATGCAGCTGATGTATTGGTTTCCGGGGCTTACAATTCGATAATCCTTTTTTGCTACGCTCAATGAGTGTTGCATGAGTGCGAGGGTAGCTCTAAAAATTGGTATAAATTGTATTGACATAATTGATATTAATTTAAAACAAACATATTAGTATAAATAGTATACAACCAGTGAAATAAAAATATGTGGATGAAGTGATTAAAAAAAAATATACTTTTAACACAAAAGATTTGATGTAGATTTCTTAAAAAAATCTTATCAAATTCAAATACTAGCAAAAATATATTTTCGAAAATTTTTTTTGCAGTCACTTAGAATTGTTTGAAGAATTTTTTGCATCAAAATATTTTTCTGTAAAAAATCTAGGAAATAAGTAGAAAAAAATCTTTTACAAAAGTTCTAAATTTTCCATGGGTACTTAATGGGTTAAAGAAATCTGGATCCAATCTTTTGTGTTAAAAGTATTTTTTTTTTTAAATAACTTCAACCACATGTACTTATTTCCCTGGGGTATAATAGTATTGATATCATTTGGAACGAAATTTTATTATTAAAATAAAAAAAAATAAATTTTTTTAAATATAATTAAAAAATATCTTGATTGATTTCCAATGTAAATAAAATTTTATTATTAAATTATTATCATTTAAAAATGTTAGGCAAGCATATTTTACTCACAGTGCTTTAAGATTTATGCGCATCAAATTAAATATTTTACTATTTATTTTTACTACCTATTTTGATATTTGTAAAGATTTCAACTTCTACATATTTGTCGCCTAAGAAAACAAAAAACAGCTTTAAAATTTTGATTTTACAAAAATAGTTAGGGTATTCACTTGACTGTGGCAGCCTGGCACATGGCACATTTCCCAAACGTCACAACAACAACTTGTACTGAAAAATTTCGTGCCATGATGTCAGACCCGAACCCTTGACAACGAAAAGTCTGGCATATATGCCCATGTAGAGATGATAAAAACACGATTAATAATCGATATTTTCAATCGAAATTTAGTATTTTTGTCAATTATTAGTGCGAAAGTTTTGACAACAGTTGTTTAGGGGACGCAACAGGTTGATACATTTTTCGTGAAGCAAAGGGGTAGAGAGGAGCGCAGACTGAAGTTGGAAAGGAAAGACAATAAATGGAATGTTGAATATGATTTTAAGCATAAGCAACAACAGCTGGATCAAAAGGAGAGGATTTTAAATTAGAGCTTGGCTTAAATAAGTTACAATCATGTATATATGCACATATATATCTTAGATTTTATTTAAATATAAAATTACACAAAAACTTTCTCTTGCTTTCTGACGCCAAACAGGGTTCACCACGGGGTTCAGCCTCAGTGTGACCATCATAGTTAGTTTCCGTCTTTCATCAATATCATCTTAAAAACCTGCAATACCTCCCTTTGAGGACTCTAAAGCAGCTTTGACTCCAACGCGATATTGACTCCGACGACAATGGCCATGGCATCCTCTATAAAGTCATCAAAAATATCGTCAATTTCAGAATCCAACTGATCTCGCCATGCATCTACTATTAATGAAATATGATAAAATGCAACAAATTCTCTATACGAACTTTACAAAGCTTCAATTACTTCTGCACTTTTTACTTTTAATTACAAAAATGCTTGGCGCTTTTCGAAGCAATCTTGCTTAAATCAGGAATATTTATTGAAATAAAATAATAAAAATGACAGTAAACTCAATGTAAAACCAAAAAACAGCTGACTGGGCAGATTTAAAACAAAAAGGGCTGTTCACGTTTCAAGTTTGGGACATGTGCCATCTGCCAGGCTGCCACAGTTAAGTGAATACCCTAAGTGTTTCGTAGAGAAAAGTATCAAAAGTATGTTTAATTCAAAATTTTCTCTCAGAGCTTATCAAACAACAAGAGTAAATCCTTAAAATCTCACACAACCTCTCAAACAACCCATGCTTAAATTCGAAAGGCTTTCTTTCTTATCGTTACATGACGTTTCATTATTTCTTTGTGGCGCCGCCTGGCCAACAGGTTAGCCAAATGTGGCCTTTACGGAATGGGCCAATTGATTGAACGAGTCGAGTCCCTTTTGGCCTTGCGCCAGTTTTTATTGCACAAATATTGACGCAGATCGGCAAAGAGGCAAACGATTGATTGAAAGGCTTTCAACCGACTCTCTGTAGTTGTTGTTGTTTCCGTTTGTCGTTGTCGCTATTGTTGTTGTTGTTGTTGTTTGTTGCTGCTGTCGTTGTCACATTCACTTAATTTGCTGCTAATGACCTGGCTTGGTCAAAATGGCCAAAAGCGATTTTGGTGCAACGCTCAGCGACGTTCAATTAATAATATTGTATCTTTATTTTGACACTTGGCAACATGTCCATTATGTATACGCCGCGTAACCGGATCCAGAGCTATATAGCTTTGTACCCGGACT
Organism: Drosophila recens; assembly: GCA_037043495.1. NCBI lineage: Eukaryota > Metazoa > Arthropoda > Insecta > Diptera > Drosophilidae > Drosophila > Drosophila recens. Next base: position 12,401 of record JBAMBJ010002968.1, on the reverse strand, counting down.
GGGACTCCGACTTAAACCAGCTGCGAGTAACGAGTAGCAGATAACGAGTCACGAGTAACCAGTTACCGGTAACCAGTCACAATTTGTTTACTCATGCATTGGGATATTTTCATTTTTCTTTTTGTTGACTTTGTTATGAATACAACTTCGATTATATCATCAATTTTAATTGGCATCGAACATAAATGCCGAAAAAACAAATACACCAAAAAATTGCCAGCCACATTGGCCAATAAATCATAGCAAATATATACAATTAGACACAAAGCATTTATATATAACTAAATAATTATACATTTTTCACATTTGTTATATCACAAAGTGAAAACGCAATTGTTATTATTTTACTTTTTCACCTGCTAATTTGTGCGGAAAATTTCTGTTTCAGCCGAGTTTTCGAACGGATGAGCTGCTGACCGACTCAAAGTGTCGTTTTGGCCATTGTTGTCATTGTTATGCAATTGGACTGGCCGAAAATTTGGGTCTAAAACCAGTTAATGTGTTGCAGTTTAAGGCGTCGAAAGCGGAGTTGTTAAAAAATGGCAAGGCTTAACAACGAATTAAAGCAAGCTGAGCTTAAAGCTTTAAGTGAAAATAAATCTGTTTATAGACTTGCTTTTTAATCTATTTTAGTAAGCATAAAGCTCTAGTTGTTCAACTTGGAATATGACCGATTATTTCCAATATTATCTATGCTTTAGCTTTAAATAAGCTGTTTATACCTTGAAGCTTATTTGCAAGCTTTCATGTGCTTACAAAAAACATCAAATTTTAGTAAGGCCACTCTCTCTGGATTAATTAAAGGAATAAGATTCCTTTTCAAGAATTTTTTGTACTCATTTTTAGTAATTTGAGTACAAAAGAACTTGATTCAAGATCAACAATACTTATTTTAAGAATTATTTGTACTTATTTTAAGTTCACTAGATCTTAATTCGAGTACAAGAGAACTTGATTCAACAATACTTATTTCAAGAATTTCTTATACTCACATTTTAAATTAACAACAAAAATTGATTCAAGATCAACAATACTCATTTCAAGAGTTTTTTGTACTCATTTTAAGCTTTTAATTGGAGTATAAGAGGACGTGATTCAAGGTCAACAATACTTATTTCAATAATATCTTGTGCTCTCATTTTAAGCTCACAAGAAAACTTGCTTTAAGATCAACAATATTTATTTTAAGAACTATTTGTACTCATAAGTTTACAAGATCTTAATTTGAGTACAAGAGAACTTGATTCAAGATCAACAATACTTATTTTAATGCATGAAATTGTAGCTTCTTTTAATAAACTTAAAAAAATATTCGATAAGTCGAATTTTTTTATTGGATAATGGGGATTCGAGCTAGGGAAGCTCAACTGAACTTAGAAATTTGAGCATTTAAAGGCTATAAAAGTATTGATTAATTTATAAATTTATTAATGTTAACTAAGAGCAATTGAACACAAGTAAAAAAAAAATCTAATAAAATATCTGAAAAAGGTTATTTAAATTTAAAATAAAATAAATAGTAAGTATATAAATTAAAATTTGTTTGTGGCTCTATATTTTCCATAGTTGATTGCTTGATCAAGTGTGCAATGAAATAGTTAAACTATTTATTATCGCTGTGCTTTCTTTTGTTCAGATTCATGGCATGATTAAGAGTTAATTTGCCAGCAGTTAGTCTCATTAGGCATTAGCCATTAGGTGTATTCGGCATTTGGAATGCTTCCTGCATTAGATGGATTACCCATTAGATGAAATAGCCCGCTGGCCAGAATGGCAATGCCAATCAACTCAATTGCCATATCATGATGTTGATGTTGATGTTGATGTTGTTAGTTAGTTATTGCAGCCTCGTTGCACATTTAAATTGCCACAGTCAAAAACTGTCAATGCAAGCGGCGGTAACAAGAGGTGCAGGAGGTGAGGGTGTTGCATATTGCAAGTGGCAACAACAACAGCATATTTCAACGTGCCTGATATTTGCAATGAATTCGTTAGAGGAGACAAATGATAAATGGGCAAATGGAGTAAAAATCAAATGCTTTTGTTCAGTTTTTGAGTTTTGAGTTTTTCGGATTTTGGTTAACGTTACGGTTACAGTTTCGGTTGCGGACTTTTAGGCAACCAGGAAGCAGCATAATCCTTGTGGCAAGTTGAACCTGCTGCCAACTGTTTTCATTGTTGTCGTTGTTGCTGTTGTTGTTGGCTGTTTGTTGTCTGCGGCCGTTGCGGCTCGCCATGAAAAGCCAGTAGACATAATCAACCTGCGTTTAACTGAGGCACAAGCTTCAATTACGCTTTTGACTTTGGCGCTGCACCTTTCCCCTACCCCTACCTGTTCCCCTCTCTGATTTGCTTGTTGTTTCTACACGTTTGCCGGCTTTTCACAATGTGGTTGGCATGTATTTGAGGCGACTCCCATTGCTCTTTGCCAATGCCTCCAGAGTATGCCTCTTATTCATTCATACACATTGTGTGAGTATTTTTGAGATTGTACTCGTATTTCGTATTTTTCGTATTTCGTATTGCTAATGTGCGACTTAAATTATTGTGGCCGTTGCCATTTCCATTGCCGCTGTTGTAATACTTACTACTAGCTGTATTTTCACTATCAGTCAAAACATTGACACTCTACAAAAGGTTTTGTGCGGCATTTTGGCTGTCACCGCAAATGGGGCTAATTTTGTGTGACTCAACATTAATTAAAACTCTTTAAATATATTTGAAAAACTCATTATAATATAATTTAAAATATTTTTATAACAAATCATTAAACAAACTAATCAATGAGAGACAAAAACAAGAAAAAGGTCCATCTCGCCCAAAAACGTAAAATTTATCAAAAACTCACAGCTTGTGAAATTTTCTGCCAAAAATGTATTGAAGTCATTTATTTATTTATTTACAAAATTAGAGAGTATATATAATATTAAATCTAATACATTAAAATTGTGCTTAGAGTACTAGTAACTAGACAAGTCATTTATTTAAGCAATATACGCTATATTCTATATTGGAATAAATTCACATTTTCTATACTTATTTTAAACCATTTTCTTACAAATTGATTTCCAAAATGGACCGTTTGTATTCTATCGATTACACTAAGTGAGATAGTAAGATTGTAAATTAAGCCATTTTAATAGAAATATATTGAAAGTTTAATTTAAAACAATTTTTACAATCTGTTTTCAATATATCGAATAAAATTTGATGAACAAATTCTTGGAACAAACTAGGTGGAAGTCTTGTCACGTTCGCCATGTCGCGTTACAAATTACTAATAAAGCTTGTAAAATAAATAAAATTATAGTAACTTATCAAAATTACTTCTAAAATGGAAAACTACAATATTTTATTATGGTTTAAGAGTATTTTCTTCCAAATTACTCGCCACATTTCGCAGACTTTCGCATTTGTCAAGATGAAGTCAAACATGACTTCCATTTTTTGTCGCGTTCGCGATGCATTGTTTTCCATAAATAATTCGAAAACGACAAGAGTTCAAAGCTTGTCTTTTATAATAAAAATAGTGTTGATAAAATGCATTAAACGCGTAAGATAACATTTTTGAAAATGTCAACTTTTGTCATTTTTTTTTTTTCATTTAAAGACGTACAAATGTCGCGTTCTCGATTGTAGAAATACAAATATTAAAAGTTATTTTACCTAACCTTTAATTAATTTTTTGTGCAACTTAATTTAGCTTAGAAAGACTTTAGAAAATATTTTATACTCATACTTTATGTTCATATGAATATGAGTTGAGAGGAAATTCAAAATGTTTTGATCGTTTCTTAAAAGCTCACTTAAAGTTTAGATCTTGTGGTGCAGCGGCTTTGTGAGTCGCCTATAGTTGCAGCTGCCTCAATTATTTTTGCTGCCACGCTTTGCAGCGCCAACTCCTCTCAAACTCTTGTTGTCACACTCGGCAAATACAAAGTCAGCACCTCTCTTTCTGCCCTCTCGGCTAAGCTGGCCTAAGCAAAAAAACTGGTCAAGTTTTGCAGCCGGTGTATGTTGATTATGTTTTTGTTTTTCTTACTTCCAACTCGGCAACTTCATGTCATTATTTGCTATCGCACTCTTTCTCTCTCCCTCTCTCTCTTTCTCTCTCATTGTGGCAGCTGTCTCTCGCTCCGTTGCACTCTCACTTGTTGCTAAAGTTTTCATTTCCAGCCGTGGCACGTTTCACTGTACCAGCAATTTTTCCCATTTTTTTTTCTTCGATTTTTTTTATATTTAAACGGCGAACAACTCGAGGTCCCAATGCAATTCCATTTGTACGTTAGACAACGCTGCAAGCACGCTCCAAACCAACATAGAGAAAAACGAAGAAAATAACAAATATTATTAAACGAATTTGAATAATCTAAAGAAGAAGCAGAAGTAGGGAAGAAGTTAAAAAGAGACCATTTAAAAAGTCCAACATTAATAAAAGAATTGTAAAGCCTGGCGACAACGTGTTAAGATTGCAAACGTGTTCAAAATGCAATTGCCCCAAGGAGTAAGTGTTAATTACATTTGCATTTCAACAAAAAAACAGAACAACTAGAAGGCAAACAAAAAAGTGTTATAACAAAAAAATATAAATAATAGAAAATAAAGACAAAAAACTGAGTCAAAATGTAAATGCATAATTTTCATTTTTTTATGCACAACGTCTGTGGCAATTGAAATGAAATTTTTTCCTCATGGTGTAGATTTAATTTAATCAAAACAACTACAAAAATAACAACAACAACAAAGAGACAACAACAAGAGCGACTAAAACAAAGTTCATCGAACGCATTGAATAAATAAATTATGTAAATTATTAAGTACACAGCACAAAAATGAGATGAAAAAACCAGCTTAGAAAGTAAAAATTCCGCAGTAACAAAATATTGAAATATTGCAAATGTTGTTTTTGTGTCGCAAAGCAAATTCATTTATATTAAGCGCGAGTGTAGTGAGTGAATGAATCAATGCAACGAATAGATCAATTTATTTATGACAGTGTATGCAATTTTATTCGATTTTAATTCAGCGTTATTCATAGTACAGTCTTAACTCCCTGTTGGATTTAATTAATTGACATATACATCTTTTTAATTAGACCATGTAGCAAATGTTGGCCAAGTGTTCTCTTGAGGTTTTCAACACGTTCTGAAATGTTCAATATTATTAAACTCTCGGGAATACAAAACTCTATTAATTTCCAACGTATTGACATTTTTATTATGACATTTCAAGCCCTCCATGGTCATTATATGACTTACATTGTTGTAATTCCTTGTTTGACTTTAACATTTACTCCACACTATTTTTATCAGCTCTCTAATTGTTCTCCTTGGTCAGTTTTCTGGCTATATAAAACCAAATATCTTAATATACATTTTCTAAGCAAAACTCTCAATTATTTATAATAAAAATGTTAATCATAATACTCGTACTTGGCTCGTCTATTAAACAAATTACTTGGGGCAGCTGCTGTTGCTATTTTGGCCCTATTGATTTGAAAACTTTTTGGCCACATGGCCAAGAACAGTTCAATGTGTTATTTAATGAGTTGGAAAGTGATGAGCCAAGCAATTTTCTGTTTTCAAATTTCAATTTCATAACAAAACTGTTAATTGAATACGCTTCGGGGCGCTAAATTTGGCCAACTGAATTTTGTACGAGTTTCTCTCAGGAAAATCGATAGACTCTGACTTGAGGCTTTTGGCCGGAGTTTAAAAGGTCGTAGGAGGCAAGTTAATGCCACGCCCACAACGAATCAGATTTGATATCCTTATAATGCGATATAAAAAACAAAATAGCAGCTAAATGGGCATTATGCTAATTATATTGTGCTGTTTATAGACGTTAAACTTTTTTTATCGCACATACGCCGCATTGGCCAAGAGTCTTAAAGAGCAAGAAATCTTCCATTTTTTGTTTTTGGATTAACTTGTATTTTTCGGTATATCCTGTAAACATTGAAGATGGTAGCAATATTTATATTGGCTTTTAAATACTATTTACAACTGGATTTAATTTATAATTTGACTGCGCCCCTTTGAAAATCTGTATCTTATCTTCAAATTTCAACATATTCATATAAAAAACACAAAAGTTCTTTAAGAAACTAGAGTCTCGGAAACTATAAGAGCTAGGAAAGTCAAATTTGTTATGTAGGCTTTGTTGTACTATGGAGAGCAACTGGAGTTTATTTATAATTTTCTACAGGTCATAATGTCTAAACTCTTTTATTAACAAAACATTCAATAACTCTCTGCAAAGTCGTAATATTTTCTTCACAACTGGGTATCATTTAGTCGATCACACTCCTACAAATGTTTTCTCTTATATTTGCAGGCATTAAGTTTGCTGTTTATCACTTGCATGATGTTTGTCCTGACAAGCGGCCATCCATCAAACGACAAGCTTAAGTAAGTGTAACGGCCACGCCTTTAACGACATGTCCACCTACCACACACACATCTCATGCTCATACTCATAGTCATTCACATTGACAAACCACATTTAGAGAAGCGAACATTGACATTAACATTTTGGCATTTTCGCAACCAGGATACGGATCCATGTGCCCGTAAAGCATCACACGCATGTGCACACCAAGACGGTCATAAAGAAAGTGCCGCTGCCCATCCCGGTGCCGGTCAAGGAGCACAAGGAGCACAAGGAGCCAAAGAAGCATCATCGCAGCAGTCACAGTCATCATTATCACGAGCAGGACGAGCTGGATGATGACTTCGAGGGTTACGAGTATCCCATCAAGGCCAAGCGACGTACGCGGCATCCTTTTGTCTAATGCACACTGACCATTTTATGGGCGTGGCCAAATGTGGGCGTGGAAATCTTAAGACAAAAAATATAAACCAAAATAATGATGAAATCGTATGACAAAATCTCTCACAAATCTGGGTGTGATTTGTCACTGTTTTTAGACAATAAGCGTAACCTTTTTATGTGCAATAAAAAAAAACACATTAACAAAATAAATCTTAAATTTAAGCACAACTTAAAGTCAACTCTTGTCTCTGTTTCAATCTCATTATCTGTGTCTCTGAGTTGTGGGTCCATTTCGTCACTCTGTTTTGAAGTTAACAAAGCAGAAAATGCTCTGTCTGCGATGTCAGTTTCAATTAAGACAGCTGCATTTTAACTTTGTGGGTTACTTACAGCCCTTCTCTATTGATTTTAGTTGAAATGTCGAAATAATTATCCGAAAAAGCTTTAAAATTAACTTATTTTCATTGCTGGAATATACGCTGTATAAATCTGTAGGTATTTAAATGGAATACTTTGAAACTTTGTAATAGACTTTTAAACGTGACTTGAATTAATTTAAAAATTTTATTAAGTAACAAATCAATTCTCAGAATAGTGGAATAAATTGTATAGTAAAATTGAGCTTTTTGGTATTAATTAAAAAATGACAAAGAAGTATTTTTGGGCCAAAATTTGGTGATAAATAAAATGAAATTTAACTTGAAAGTATGCAATGTATTTGCACTTTTGTCCTGCACTTTCAACTGCACTTTCGACTCATAAAGAGCATACAAAGTTCGTCTAATCAATTAATCTATTTGGCAATTTGTTTGCATTTGTTTTTCGGTTTTGTGGTAACAGTTTTTCTGGCCCTTTGCTGCATGCAACCGAAAAAGGGAAAGCAAAAGTAAAAACCCGCCCATTTGGCACAAATCGAAAGCCGCAGAAAACGAAAGTCCGCAGCTGCTGTTGTTGGTGCCAAAGGCAAAGCTGCTTTTTGTAGAGTGATAAACAGACTTGTTGATTATGCCACTGCCTCTTGCCGCATTCATGGGGAGTAAATTGAAAATTGCAAATCTTGAAGTATTTGGGGCTTTGCAACAATTGAAATTAACGTGAAGCAGTTAGGGAATAAGCTAAAGTACATAAATAAATAAGTAATCAAACAGGAATGGGAGAGAACAGTAACAGTAACGGGCAAAAGAACAACGATAAAAACGGATACCGAAGCAGCTAAAAATAATGATGTGATGCTGTTGTTGCTGCCCCTTTCAACAATTGCGATTAGTGGCGACCTGAGACTGAGACACGGCTGAGACAGCACTGCCAACATCTACAGCTTATGGCCATATGAAATATGCATGCCTCTGTAACAGGCGCATAACCCAAAGCACCAACAACAACAACTCAAACAACAACAATGACAAGCACAAGCTGAGGGATTGGGTACGAGTCTGCTTTGTTTTTTTGGGGGTCAACGGATGGTGTGCTCTGTCAGCACGTGCTGCCCGTCTAGTAAACACAAGTTCTAAATAAAAAACAGAGGAAAAAGCAAAAAAAAAAAATGCCAACACACACAATCAACAACAACAAATATGTAAACAACCTGGCAGCGACTGAGCGGCGGAGGCAGAGGCAGAGCATTTTGATGGCTCATTTCATCAGACGCACTCAAGTGCCAACCAGACAAAGTATAAAAAAGAAAGAAACGCACTCAAGCCGGGCCACTCAATTTCGAGTTGCCACCCAACACACAACACACAATCCGATTGAATCTCTCTCTGTGTGCCACAAGCCAATCGGATGTTCCTCCTCTTTCTCCTCCTTCTTCGTTTCCTTCCTTTGCTTTTTTTTTATGTCTGCCGTGCACAACGTGGCGTATAATTAATATGACGTCAGCTGCAGCAAATTATAAAAGGAGACACGAAAAAATAATGAAAATGAAAACAGCAAGTAAATGAGCTGCTAATGAGACCGAAATTCTGCTAGACTGCGGTAGATACCCTGTAATTAAATTAATTTAGAGCAGCACTACTTGATATCATAACAGCATCGGCAATATGTTTGTAAGGCTATTATTTGTGTTTCTGATGAGACTAAAAGCGTGATAGACTATAGCAGATACCCTTTGCTAAGTTTTTTATTAGGTCAACTTAACATTGCGTATACTTGATATGACTATCAAGAAACTTGGCCTCTTAGAATATAAGCACACCAGTAAATGAGATCCCTATGATATTAAAAATTGTCTATATTATAATGATACCCTGTAGATATTATTTTTATGTAAATGAGCCCAACATAACGTATGCGTGTTTTGATTAAAATTATAAAAACTTTTTGAAAAGATTACAAAAAAGCATCAAATAAGCTATAAATGTGTCAAAAGGCTTGTTTAAGTAAGATAGATACCCTGTAAGATCGAATAATGTAATGTAAATACTATTTAGCTTTACCGTTTCATAAGTATATATATTTTTTGTTATAATATTAGTTTTAAAATTTATTTACTGCCAACTTAATTTAATATTTTTGCTTTTCTGTAATCTGCTACAATTCTCAACTTAATACAACTCATCTCTAAACTATACATATTTACAGGGTAAATAAAAATGCAAAAATCATAGCATACTTTGCAGCGTTGCCTGAAGTAGTTTTTGTCAGGCTGAAAAACATGTACTTAACTCGATCTCGCACTCATTCTCTATCTCTCTCCCACTCTCTCTCTCTCTCTCTCTTTCGCGCACACGTGCTATCTTTGTCAGTCTTTGTCTAGGCAATCTGAGTGTCGAGGTGTCAAACTCATATATTTACTTGTCGCTTGTCGTTCTAATTTTGTTGTTGTGGCTGTTGTTTAATATGGTGCGTTTATTTGATTAGGCCCGCCTAAGAGAGCTACGTGACTGGGTTGATTTGCACACACACACACCTATATCCATGAGTGTGTATTTGTGTAGTTGTTGTTGAAGTCAAATAAATCGCAGGCATGTCGTAAGTACATTTACTTGTACACAAAAATGCGCATACCACGCATAACAATAGGAAAGCACAGCAGGAATATAGACTGTATAGGATAAGAAGTAAGGGGAGTGCGTAGACAGAGAGGGAGGGAGGTAGGGGAGTAGATTGGTAGCTACCAACTTAGATAAACTGATTGTTTAGCCTGTGGGATATTCAAATAAAACTTATGTGCAGCACTTTCAATTGAAGGCGTATTAGCTCTGATGGAATTCGGAATTGATTGAGATTCCAGCAATAAAAAGCATCTGTAAGATATATTCAAAATTTATCAGTATTATCTTCTTAGTACGTAGATACAAATAAATGTACAACTCAAATAAATTCCACAAAAAAATGTAATTTAATGACTTCTTTTTAATTTTCATGGAATGAAAAAATCCCAAATAAACCTCAATCAGATCAATATGTACAAATATATTAGTTATAAAAAAATGTAAAAGTGAACTAAAGACAGTGAACAAATATAAGAAAATGTATACAAAAACTAAAAAAACTTAACAAACTTCTTTCTTCCTCTTTCCTAAATTTTCCCCAATACCAGTAAAGGGTTAGCCGCTATTATGCTAATTCAGTGACTCTTCAGCTGTTTAATTCCCAGCTATATCGTTCTTTCCTAGGGCCTCATAAAAGCCAAGCCCCTGACCTTCATTAAAGCTGGTTTATTTATACAAGTATTGATTTAATATTAACAAGCTCCAATTAGAAGCTCCAAAAGAAATAATACTAAATTGATTGGTGTACAACTTTAAGGATATTTTTTGCTCTACAGATACATATGTAACTATATCTATGTCAGGCTGACATTTATTAAGAGCATACAAATTGTTGGCGAAAAATCTCAAAGCCTATTTTGTGCCTAGACAAATAGAGACCGACCCCATATAATAAACAAACCATTTTCTGCTTCCACTGAACAAAATCCCAATTTATGTGTGTGAGTATCTGTGTGTATCTGTGTGTGTGTAGGCTTTAGTTTCTTTGTTTGTTGTGATGTCTGCAGTTTTGAAATACAAACAAAAAATTGGTCAAACTCGAATTTGCTGACTTTTCTGCATAATTTAAGGAAAAAAGCAACAACAACCATAACAATAAGCAAAGCTCAGTCTGCATATTCTTAAATATATACGACATAGTATATGATAGTATATCTTTTATATACGTAGGTATGTTTGTACATAAATTATTACCGTTTTTACAGCATACAAATAATTTTACGATCCAATGGCCCCCGGGATGGGAATTTGGGCGGGGGGCGTTTTTACAGTACAGTGAGAATCAATAAGCGACTGACAGTCATTTTTTGTTTTGGCTTGGTTTTTATTATTTGCTTACTTTTATGGGCGCTATTGCCACGCCCATTTGGGCCATTTTATAGCTGACTGAGCCTAGGCCAAAAGCACACCACACACACACACCGCAACAACACACACACACACACACACACATACACAACACTTTTCGCTTAGCCCGTAATGCATTGTGTCTAATACCCAATTAATTTGGGATTTACTCTTAATGAGTCCCCCAAGCGAGTTGGCAACTCTGGTCAGCCAAATGTGTTTTTTTTTTTTTTTTATATTCTTTAATGAAACATAGATAATAAGTACATATAAAACGATCTAAAGATATAACAAGTAGTGAGTTGAAAGATATAAAAGATAGATAAAGAGAAGTGGAGAGAAAAGGGGCTTCGTCCGCTCCCGCGGGATTGGGCTATGGAGTTCTACTTCGCGGGGCGGTTGAAGACATGCTAAGCTCTTGGACCTAGTCGGCGGCTCTGCTCCTCTCTCGGCGGCGCAGCTCCCTCATTATGGTTGCTGCCATCCGTCCCACGGCATTCCAGTTCTCCTCATTTTTCAGCATGTGATCGACTATGTTGTCCGCGGTGAATTGATGTCCGTCTGCCCTCATTCTTCTTCGTAATGAATCGAACAAGGGACACTCGAAAAAGGCGTGTTCGGCGTCGTCTACCACTTCGCCAAGACAATGGTCGCAATATGGACTTTCTGCGTGCTTAAAGCGATGGAGATACGCTCTAAAGCATCCATGTCCTGTCAACAGCTGACAGATGTAAAAATCGACTTGTCCATGGCGACGTTTGATCCATGGTCGAATGTCACATATCAGACGCCGTGTCCAGCTACCATTTACGGAGCTTTGCCATCTTGCTTGCCACTGCAAGATTGTGGTTTCCCGTTGGGCTCTGCTTCCTGTTATTCCGCTGCATCGTTCCTCTGCTAAGAGATCCAGTGGGATCATTCCAGCAACGACGAGTGCTGCCGCTTCGGAGACAGTGCGAAAAGCACAAGCCACTCTTAAAGCGCATCGCCTGTACACGGCCTTGCAGTCCCGGCTGTACGAGGGTACGCTCATCGCTGGAGCCCAGATAGTGGATGCATACAGCAGGATTGAAGTAACCACTCCCGCTATGAGCTTTCTGCTTTGCTGCCTTGGACCTCTTGTATTTGCCATCATTCTGCTTATGGCATTGCTTGCGTGTGCTGCTTTGATGCTTGTGAGATGCAGGTGGTCTTTAAACTTTAGCCTGTGGTCTATCATTACTCCCAAATACTTGATTGCTGGCTTAGTCACAACCGTTGTGGCACCTATGCGGATTGTAGGATTTT